>JAAGNO010011418.1:0-20459 GCA_033439905.1 Ceryle rudis
CTTCCTCTTGCTTCCTTCTTGCACAGCCTTGCTTTGCTTTTCACTAAACTGCCTTTGTCTTAACCTACAAGTTTCATCTTATTCTCTTCCCCCCTGGTCCAGCTGGGGGGGGGGTTTGTGGGGTGTGTGATAGAGCAGCTTGGTGGGCACCTGGTGTCCAGCCAAGGTCAAAGCACCACAATCGGTGTACCTGAGAAGGCCATGTTCTGGCAGTTGGGTTCTTTGTGAGAATGTTGCTCATGGGCCTTTCTTTCCCCTCCAGAGAACTTATGCAAGACTCAGTTACCAGTTCAAGAAACATTTCCTAAATATATGCACGACCGTGTTTTAAATATCACTGTTTAATGCGCATGCCCATAGTTTACTCCCCTAAAGTTGTTCCTGTGCATTTTAATAGCCAGCGTGGCTTACCTTGAGCAGTGAATCCAGTGTTTGGTAGTAAATGGCGTCCTTTCTGTTATTTATTAATTTCATTGTGAGCAAAACCATTCTTCTGTTGAGCTGTTTTCTCTCAATATGTATTACACTAGAAGGCACCTTATTTAGTTGTGTAGTGTCTCTGCACTTTGCCAGGTACAGAGATTGTTTCTTAACTGCATCAAATGCAAAACTGAAGAGAGTTCTTTTGGCCATGTTTATCTCAGTCTCTGGCATTAAAAGGGGAAAATGTCAAGTTACTTTAGCTAAGCGAAGCTATGTAGTAATCTATCTAAATAACAATACTGTAATATTAGAACCATAAAACGTTTTAGTACTGGGTGCCAGAGAACATTAATCATTATCTTACACTGTATATACTACACACTTTTAAACTTCATATGAAAATGCAGTTACTTAAAAATTACGTTACTTTGATCTGGCGCACAGACTTCAGCATTTTTAAAAAGGCAAAATAACAAGCAAGAAAGAAGTTTGACAGGTACACTTCTTAAGGCAAAGGAGTCCTGATCTGATCTTTCAGCCACAGGCAACCTTTATTAATTTAATTACAATCCTTGTTTGCCAGAATAATCATAATGAAGTTGTTTATTACTTGTCCATTCAAATATCACATTCTGCCAGCTAAGTAATCAAAATCGTGACTTAAGTTACAAAACAGTATGCAGACCAAACACTTGAAAGCAACAATTTCTAGGCTAGATTTTGTTACTAAAATTATCCTGCAATCAGGTGGTGAGTACATTCACAGAAGAGAGAATTCATGTGAAACTACTCAGTAACCCAAAAAAAAAAAAAAAAATCATTGAAATCATTTAACTTTCTTAAGAGCTTGAATTGTATTTAAGGCTATTATGAAAGGCAAGAAAATAGCATTGCATTGTTCTACAACATTAGTATCTCCAACATAAAGCAATCCATTTAAAACCATACAAAACGGCTAATACTGTTATTGCTGTCCTTCGTAACTTAGTGTCATTTAATTCCTTTCACCCCTAAGAAATGACCTTTTCTGTGCATATCCCCGCCTTTTTCCACAAATCCCCAGAGTGACAGAATCTCATCGTAATCCCATTTCCATTTAGATGTTACACAAAAGCATTGTAGACATTAGAGGAAATAAGTAATCATAATGGAAAGATAATAATATGTTTATGAAATCTGGATTTTATAATAGCAAATTGAAAAATTACAATGGTATTTCAAGCCACTGAAGGTCAGTGTAACTAGGAGTGCAAAGCCATCATCAAGTGGTTTTAAACTTTCATAGTTTAGATTCTTTTTTTAAATACAGAACATCTCTGTTTCAGAGCACACCTCTCTTCTGAGGAAATTCCTTATCTATCTAGCAATCATAAAATCTGGTGTTAGAAGCAGTAGTTGTTTGTAAGGAAAAGCCACGCTAGAAAAATATCTAATATATTTTAGCTGTCTTTTAAGCGGACATTAAAAACACCAGACAGGATTTTTGTAAAGAAAGTCCTGTAGTTCAGAATTATATATCCTTTCATCAGTCTCTAGAAGGTGGATGGTGTAGCCTGAGAGGCGTTCCAGCTCAGAGGAAGATGTGAGGCTCAGGCCTGCTGAGATCCCCGAGAGCTTCAACAGGCCTCACTTGGGATCAGTATTTATAGGGTCATGAGGTGATTGACTTTGGGCAAAACTAGGCTGTTAATCTTCCACTGTGGCTAACAATCTCCCAGAGGTTGGGGTGGGGGGGGGAATTGCAGTTCACCCTTAGGCCCCTCTACTTGGAGCATTGAGGAATTATGGATATGGTCAGGGGAAAGCCCAACCACTCCATCACACTGACTCATTCTCCAAGCCTTAATCAGGAGAAATTATTTTGGTTCCAAGCATTGCACAAGGTCGATGTACATCAGACACCAAAAATGGTTTTGGTTTCAGGAGGCCGTATACAAGGATGAAATGTACGGGAAACCAGGGCCTACCAAGTTTCCCACACTCCTGCTCTCATCAGGCCTCAGCACTATCTGACAAAGAACAGCAGTACTGGCTGTAATGCAGCCTGGGATGACCCTCTTTGCAGAGCGACCCAGGGCAGGGGGGTCTGTACCACAACAGATACCTCAGTACAAAGCAGGGCAGCTGTTAACAAAAGGATCTGAAACAGCAAATCTGTCTATTCTGATGATTTTGAATCTAATTGTTCTGTATTTAAGAAATTTAGTATTAGAAAACACGCTGGTAACAAACCAAGAACGTTGATTGATCTATTAACAGTATAAAATGATTAAGTAAGCATTGGATATTTTAAAATACTTTAGGTCTAGAAGGGTCTCAAAGCTCATGTTCATCTTTGTACATATAGGCAAAATCTTGGCATTCTTTTTGGCAGTGAAAATGACTGATGTATGAACATTAATGCATTCACATAAATTAACTTCTGCACATAAAAAACAGAGACACAGAGGCTTTAAGCCCAATTACATCTTCCTGAATTGTACAAATACTCCCTTTGCAGTCAGTGGCAACTCAAGAAGATGAGGCCAATCCATATGTTATATTGATTCTGAAGGCACAAGAGTATGCAGTTAATCCCTTTCAAACCTTGCAGAGCGCAAACTCTTGGAAATCTTCCAAGCAGCCAGATGAAAGTTGCCTTTCAGAACCAGGGAATGTATGTTAGAGATTCCAAAAGATGCTGGGCCAAAATCTGGCCTTGCTTTTACCGGTGTAAAATGAGACTATTTCAGGGGAGATGTGCATATGTATGCCATTATATATAAAACTGATCGTTATCTCGCAAGATGGGGTATGCTGCTAACATCCTCTCTCCTGTTCATTCCTAAGAAAATCCAAGTGAAGATAACAATTGAAAATATTGTCTTGTTCTAATTAGAAGTTTCACAACTCCCAAAACATTTGTCAGACACTTCATGATAACTTTGAGGGTCATTTATGCTGCTAATAGGTTTTACCTGGAAATAATTCAATGATTGACAGTATAAACCTTCCCAGGTAGGTTGAACACTGTTGAAAGTTACAAAAGCACCCATGGTCTGTGTTTGCCTGTGAATGGGATCTCCTGTATGTATGCCTGGTGGCATCCATGGCAGTTGTTACAGATGTGAAACTTGAGAAACATCTTCCTGTAAAGTTAAAGGCTTAGCACCTTTAGATGTGTTCACAATGAATTTTTGTCCATCCGCCAGCCACCAAATCTGACTATTTGAACCTATAGTATTTCACTTGTCTGTTGGCACTGCTTTTTGTGGGATTTTCTAAATACCGTAGGAATAAAAAAACCCAAACATCTCTCAAACATATCTCAGAATCCACGGTCTGACTCCCAGCATCCAGCTCAGAATCCTCAGATTTCACAGTGTAGCTGGATCATGCAAGTAACACCAAGGTTGGAAAGAACTAGGTTACTAAGTAAGTGTTGTATTTATGGTGTTAAAGTTCCAGTCTTAGTGCCCATTATAAGTCAAAATTGTCTAGCAAAAGAAAATAAAATGCCTCTATTATCCAACGTGAGGGAAGTCATTAAGAAGCATATCAGCAAGCATCCTTTTCTCCTACATCTTCAAGGTCTCCTCACCACAGTTTAGAAAACTTACATATTAAAAACAAGTTTTGAAGCTGAACTAGTTGTGTTCCTTTGTAAGTTTTGTGGTGACATAAGCATGTAAACCAAAACATATCTAAATTTGTATGCGTTTTTAAATTATAAAATTATTCCATATTCTCAGATTGTTGGGAAGTGCAAAGTATAGTCACAGCAAACACCAAATTTAGAACTCTTTAAGTTCAGAAAGATGAGTTATTTCTGCCTGGTACATTAAGAATGTTTTTAATTACTTTTAAGTCCTGAACCATTTAAAACAGTTGCCTCAAAACTCACTGAAAAAACATCCATTCTTCACAGACAGCAGTCAATAAATTGGGGCAAATATTTGTTTTAGAGACAAAGCAGATGAATACTTACTGTTTTGTCTAAGCTTACAGTTTTATGTGATCAGTGGCTTAAAAATTTATTGTATCTGCGCATGCACCTTATGAAGAAAGCTAGTGTTTGTTGGGATTAGTTTTCAAGCCGGTAGGTGCATCCCTAGTGATATTATGCTAAGCAAAAAGTTTGCATTATAAAGTTAAATGTAATAAAGTGCTATAATAGTTTTAAGTAAATGTGTAAGAGGAGCACAGACTATAAAAGTAGAGAAATTAGAAAAAAAAGAAAAATACATAATGTATGATGTAAAAAGAAACAGATAACGAAAATTAAAAGTATTTTACTAGAGAAAAACAATTTCACTTTATTCTAAAGCTCTAAATGAATAAAATAAAGTCTTTGAATGTGAAGATGATTAAAAAGACAAAATCATTAGCTAAAGATATTTACAAGTTTAGACTTTCATTTTGATTGTAATTTTAATTAGCTGGACACTGGGGGGGATGAAAATGAAAGCCTACATATCTACTTACTCTTTAAATTGCATTCCACCTTAATTTTCTGCTCTTCAGTTCTTAATTTTCTCTATTTTTGTTCTAAGTAATCCGGTTATCAGAATAAAGTGATTTTCTCTCAGCCAGGTTTAACATTCAGTATTTGAGTCTGTGAAGCAAAAGTTCACCCCACTGCTTCAATTTTTCTTCTTTCAATAGCAGAAACTCTCCAGGAAACTTTTCCAGTCTTTTGTCTGTGCAGCAGGGTGCTTTATGTACACATGACAGTTATGCAGCTAATAACAAAGGATTCTATTTTAAAAATAATTACATTCCATTTACACAGTTTCCCACGGAATTTACTCATAAAGTGCAGGATGCACCGGAAGATTAAATGCCATTTTCCTGTTCATTAAAGCCATTTTTCTAAATGTAACTGAGTTATTTGCCGTTTTGTCTTGAGGAAACCACATGCCCAAGAAGTGGTTAGAGTCAGTTTATTCTCAAACAAAAGAACTAATTACATTTAGGCTGCGTCTGCTAAAGTTAACTTGCAGATTTGTACCCCAGTGCCCATCCGTGGACAGATAACTCCTTTCATGAATAGCCATATTGGTTGAAGATGCTGAAGACACTACTGATCTGATTGTTTCTTCTGTGCCAAGAAATGCTTCTTCAGCAGATCAGTCCTAGTGAAGAAACACAGTAGATCATCCTGCTTCTAGCAAAGCCATCCAGGTTGATTTAAATATCTGATGAAAGCAATTGAAGCAGATTATGTTGCCTTTTCTAGAAAAGCTCTGGAAGCAGAGATTCAGAGTGCAGGTGGCTGCTATAGGTGGGTAATTAAGACAGTCTAGTCACCGTATGAGCATCCTCACTGTCAAGCCTTATCTGTATGAAAGACTCCGCACAGTTTCTGCCTTCCCCCGACCATGAGCCGTTATCAGGTAACATGGGATTCTTCTTCCAGTTGACTTGCGAGTCATCTTGTTGGCCCATACGAGTGAGCTGTGGAAGTGGTATAAAGGGATTATCAACACATTAGGGCTTTCATCTGCACTGAAAATGGAAGATTTTACGTTGTTACATAAAAAGGAGCAAGCCTGGATTTCAACCTTCACCTAACCAGGTTAGCTGGTTTGGGCTTTAAGTATCTATGCTGCAATTGACATTTTCTCTTAAAGAAGAGTTAGTGGTATCTCAGTAAGTCCTTCTTCCTTTGCAGATAGCTCCTTTAGGAACAATTCAGTCCTAAGAGATGTCCTATATGCCGTTCTAACATTAGAGGAATAGCTTAGCTGGCTAAAATCCAGCAAGCCTAGTTTGATCTTGACATGATCATTTTATCTCGTTGCTTATAAAGCAATTCATTCACAGGCCTTCTTGCCCTGTCTCCCCACTTCAGGGAAGAACACAGATAGGATTCACTCAGGGCCTTTTTGTAAGACAGTTCCTACCAAGTGTATAAACAATTTTCAGCAAAGCCTACAAATAGTTTTCTGTACTTGGGAGTTCTTCTCTTTTTAGGGTCATTTTAGTTCAGATCAGCATTGTACTTTTGAAGGGAATCTCTGATTTTCCCAATGTTCTGTGCTTTGATTCACATCATGATGTGGTATTGAAGCACATGAACTGAATTCCTTTTGGATTAAACTGAAGTAGAAAGTGCTGGAATGCATCTAATGCACTGCAGATGCAAATGGGCAGTCAATTGATCCCAGCCACAACAATCTACTTCAAATTCAGCACCTCCCTATTTCTAGGGTGGTTTTTTTAATCTCTTTTAGAGAATTAGATGTTCATTGTGTGGTCACTCTCTCCCAACTAATTCTAACAGGTTCAGAAGTCTGTCAAGATACAGTTGTCTGTTCCCTGGGCAGAACAGCCAATTGCAAATGTTATATTTAAAACTAAAGGTCCAATTACGGGACCAATTTATGATCTCCGTTGAGCCAGTATAAATCTGATATAGTTCACTGACTTTAACCTGACTGCAGCAGCTTTATTCCAGATTTGCTCATGCATTATTACATTGAGTTCAGACGATGGCTCCAATTATTACTTTTTTAAAGAATTAACTAGTAGTGTAAATTGCAATACAGAGTCCTTCCACCTTTGAAAGAAGGCTTCATAATTATCACTTGTGGGTCAAAAGCATATACTCAGTCAGTCTAATGGTGCTTCAAGGACTAAAGTGCTTTAAAGATTTTGCTGAAGAAAGCAAGAGGTGGGCATAGCAAGACATAAAGACTTCAGCAGCACTGCCTGAAAATAAGACTGGTCTCCTGTTATAACATACACATACAAAAAGACTTACAAAATCCAGAGTAACGGCTGAAGTTAAGTTTCTTTCTCTGTGCATGCTGCAAAATTATTAAGGACTTTTATGGCTTTCCGGTTTCTATGGTTTGGTGGAATTCTTTAAAAGGGGTGGCACGTTGTGCAGAATCTGCAAGACCACGGTCCTGCAGACTGATTATTTTCAATATCCAGATGAGAATAGAGATATTGCCCTAGAGTTTCAGTGCTTCCATCGTATCCTTTAAGGCCTGTACACATACACTGACTTCAGCACTGACAAGCAATAGCTGTATAGGAGGAACCCAACCCTTCCTAAAGCACTTCAAAGCATTTTAAATTAGGCTTTTGCTCTGCATTACTCCCCAGAGGAGCCTGTCTATCTGTAATGACTAATGCAGTTTAGGGAGCCAAATCTCTATAGACAAAATTAAGTTGTTTTTTTTTTCCCCAGTACATCCTCTTATTTCTATAGAAACATAGTCATTTTCTGGGAGTGTCATTAAATATGTAGAAGCAATTTGTGTATGTTTGGGGGGGGGGGGTGTTTAATATATAGAAAGAAAAATACTGTCTCATTTTTGTACACTCTGTAGAATGTGGTTTAAACAAACAGGCTCACTTCCATAGTGCACGCAGCTATTGAAGAAGCAAATGCGAGTATTGCATAGTCACTTTTAAGAACGGAACTTAAAGCATGTTTTCAAGTTTTAGTTGAGCATTACCATCAGATATTTAGCATCTACACCTTCTCTCCTCTGTTTTTTCAAGTTACTTATATTTCTGGAATTTACTTATCAATGGCAGACATCTTAAAGGTTCTGGGCTGGTTGGGGGTTTGTTGGTTTGGTTTTTAAACTTCATGTAGTTAAGTTATGAAAGATCTTGCCAATAATTCAATGCCAGTTCTATTTTGTCTTTCTCCCCATTTTTCCTTATTAGCGTTTTTCAGAGTCCAGGGAGTATTCTGAGTTTCCCTTTTTCTCCAGTACTTTACAGACTAGAAGAAATCTGTCAAAAGAAAAATACGACGGTGGTACTAACTCTTGGGCTTTCACAGTCAGCCTAGTCTCTTGGTTTCTGTGGCAACTGTTTGTGAATTGCTGCAGAAGCACAGATAATCTCATAGGTAACTTCATATGTTAAATAATCCAGTTGAAATAATTATTCACCTCCCATATTCAAGAGAGAAGAGTAATTTGGAAAAAAAGATTATGCAAACATTTAACATAAATATCTATTTCAGAGATGCCCATATCAGGTATGGTTTCAAGTAGGTGTTATCCTCGGGGAAGCCTTGTTCCAAAATTCCCTGAAATTCATCAACAACCCACTTTATTGTATGGAGTTTATTTTTTTCAAATTAAGTGAAGTAAGTTAATTAAGTGCTCTACCCAGTTAGTCTGCTGCAAAATCAGTGCAGGTAGTCGATTTTCAGAGTTTCTGAATAAATTACATTAGAATCAAACTGCACTGTATACCATTCATGAGATATATAATAAATAGCCATATTCTAATTAAAGCTAAAAGTGAAATTCTTGATAACATTTTCTTACCTGGGAATCTTACCTTCCATAACATAATCAAGGCAACCTCTATCAGCTTCTGAGTTTATGCTGGCCCTGGGTTTAAGTCTGTATGTTTGAATGCTTGGAATCAGTTTCAGGTGCAGTAATCACAAAAGAAAACCCACAGAGACGTAACTTTTTAAAGAAATAACTGAAACAGGTTTAGAGAATTATCCATCAAATTGCATTTTTAAGACTGGCTATTAAAATATTGATGAAAGAATGTAAGATGATGAGTCAGGGACACTAAAAGACCAAACGCATGGGTTCTACAAGATATTACACTGAGTACTAAGAATTTCACTTTATAACCCAATGTGATTAAATAGCCTTGTGATGAAAATGCAGCTGTAAAAAAAAAAAAAAGAAACAAACAACAAACTGCCTTTTAAAGATGTTCCTAATTAAATCATGAAAGATCACAAAGAAAATAGGGAGGGGCTTTGCCAAGAGTGCAGTCATATAGAAGGACTAGGATGTAAGGCTGGTCTTTGAAGTTTCCTTCGTCAGACGCTATGTCCTTGAAGCTATTGAAAGCTTGAAAGATTTTTCTAGTGAAACTGGGTAATGTTATAGTTAGGTTGTACTACTTAGTAATATGTGTGAGCTGTTTGTAAGGAAGGATTATCTTAAAGGAAAATCTGGTTTTAGATTGACAGATTTACCTTGGTCTCCTATTTCTAAGCAGCTAAAGAGAAGTATTCACAGCAGCAAAGATTCCTGCCAGCTATATAACGTTAAACTATCAGCGTGTTTTAAAATGCAGAGATGGTGATAGATAGAAAAAGTAAAATGATTCATCTCTTTTTCAAAACAGAGGTGATACTATAAAAATAAGGCATCAGCAAGGACAGCAGAATTTATATATGAGGTTGTGTTTTTCTAAATAATCCTGATTTCTTAAGGCATTAGACAAGAGACTGGTTATGAACTAAAATAAGCATGAGCATTCTGTTATGTTTTATCGGGTTAGAATCACATATCAGAAAACATTACAATAGTCCATAACACAGTTGAGCTTGTGGAGCCTGCTTGATCTCAAATACTCAGGTACTTGTGGAATAATGTCTTCTGTATTCCAAAGGCTTTTCTTCTACCTTTCTACCTACTTTCATTATGTACTGTTTAAAGGAATTACTTAACCATAAGACATTATGGATGATTATGTTCAAGTAGGGGAACAAGCCCATGAATGTATCCCAGACAGGCTTGTTCTGGGATATTCCTTTCGTGCACTTAAATCCATTTTTACAGGGTCAAGTATGGCTCTCTGTCACTCTTTTCGTCTACATAACCAAATTCTTCCAGGCCGAACAAGAAGTGTGTTTCTGTTCGGTCTCACATTCTTTATCCTTTATAGAAATTAAACATTCTGATTTGGGAGCTGATCTTCTTCACTTCCCAGCAGGTCAGTAATAATTGATTCCATGCTGTCCACACCCTTCAAAATTTGCAAGAAGATACTCCTAAAAATCAGGTGCTGATGGACTTATGAAACATATTCATTCTTGCAAACCTTTTCTGAATAGAATTGAATGAACAAATTCTTTGTAGAGTGAGACTTGCCTTTTGAAGTCTAGATATGACCTTTTCACCGACTGTTCTGGGAACTACTTTAGGTTGATTGCTTTATTCATGTCTTTCTTATCTGTAAAGTTGCCATAACTTTTTTTTTTCTGTTTTAATACAATGACCATACTATTAACCCAATCAGTAGTGTCTGAAATAACTCCAAATGATTGAGCCATCTGGTGAAGTTCAGTTTATATTCTGTTTCTGAGAGTTAATTGGGTTTTATGTGGCACGTCTACTTCAGAAAGCACATTTGGGCTTATAGCAGTGTGATATATTGTACATTTAATGCATCCCAATCCATTAAAAACTTCATCAGATTCATTAACTGTAGTTTGTGCATCCATTTCAGTAGACAAATTTGTTTGATCATACGCGTTTGCAGTTGGCTGTTATATCTAAGCATTTTTTCCTCTTCCGCTGGTTATAACTTTAGCCAGTGGCATCTCCTTTGTAGAAAGAACAGTTTGGCTTCATCTCCTTAACACTGCTCACCAATGATTCATATTTAGTACTTTAGTATTTGAGCATTGGGCAGCTGGTACTTTTTAGGCATATGTTTACTCCTATTACATTTCACACAACTTTCAAAACTACCTCATGTTGCCTTAATTTCTAGTGTCACAAACTATTACTGATGCCTTGGAAGCACAAACTCTGTGTTCTCCATACTAAGAGTAAAATAGAAGAAAAAGTTTTTTCCTTCAAGCAGTGACTTTAATGATACTCTTATAACTTATCAGAGACTGATTCCATAATGGATTTTTTTTAATTGGATACATTTCAGTTATTTTTCCAAATTATTTTGTTTAGAAATATTTTTTATTATCACTGTAAGTATTCACTGGCTTTGTAACATCCAAATTTCCTGATATGAAAGTCCTGTAAAATGATAACTATTTATAGTGAGATACTCACCTTCCAAACAACTATGTGGAAACTGAAATTTATCTGATTTTAAAAAATATTTTACACGAATATTTACTTTATAATTAGCTCACCTGTATTTATTTAAAATGTTATTGCAATGCCTTTTTTTTTTTTTCCTGGAGTTAATATTTTTCATTAAGAGAAAAATATCAGTGTTCATTCTTACAAACCTTCTACAGCTTTTGATAAAGAGGGAATGATATTTTTATAGGAAAATTTAAAAAATCTGAAAAAGGTACCATCTTTCTCACTCTACTTGTAAGCTTCAATTAAAAAAAACCATTAATTAAAGTGGTTTTGTCCAGTCTTTTGAATGTTCCATGAGTAGGCCATTCACATCTAAAACACCCTTCACTGTCACGTGCATGTTCAAATATTGCTTAGTGGTCTTTCTATGCTACTTGTTTAAAAAGGAAATATTTCTGTACCTATAACTTTTTTGGGGAAGATCAATGTTTATTTAACTTCTTTATTTTTCCTAATTGTTCAGCAATTTCCAGCTATTTCTGGTTCCAAGAAGTATACAATAGGTCTTGAAACCCTCTGGGCCTATGACATGCAACAGCATATGTGATTTCTCTCTTCTGTCTCACTTTTTTTACAGTTCTTCTTTGAGGAAAATTTGGCACTGCTTCAACTGCTTCTGGGGTTGCAAAATTCCTTGCAGCATGAGGAACAGTGGTAAGTTCATTTGCTTTATTTTTGTCAAGATCCCATTTATTTCTGACACTATATAATTAGAACAATTGGTAGTTAAAAATTCTCCCCAAAATTAATTTCCTGCTCCCATTCAAAAGCATAGATCAAGGTCATGACAGGCTGTGCCTCTCTCACATCTCAGCATGTACTGACTGATGGATCCCAACAAAATTCTGGGGATGATACACCTAAAGAAGGCATTTCTTCCTCAACACTTTGAGTTTTCCCCTTTTTAAAGACAAACCAAAACAAAAATCCTAACCATTTAAACATAAATTCAGTGGAAAAATCAGGTATGTTCAACACAGGGAGTCCTAAAACAGCTGGTATTTTAAATGTATGGTAAATGTCAAGAAGGTTTTTACCATCCTTCCTACATTACCTCATTTGGATCACTTGTGTTTCAAAGGACTAGTAAACCTTAATTTGCTTTAGCAGCTTTGAATGGATTTTTACTGTTTCTACCACAGCCTTTCAACTCTAGTAACTAAATATGAACTGCAAAACTCAATCAATCCTGTAGTATTCTTTTAATACCATTTTTTATATAATTAGCCCCCAAACTGTGTTCAATTACTGATAATTATTCTCATGCACTTTGAGGGACAGCACTAATTTCACACTTAGCAGCATTTTAAAAGGAAGCTGATTCAGACACTATATAAAAAAGTTCCTCTCTCAAGAGCTATACAGCATTGTTGCAGACTTTGAGAAAAACAGCGTTCTACTGTGATGTGGTACCAGAATTTGGGTATTATAAAAGCACACATGTATATGTGACTCTGTTTGGCGGGTAATTTGTGTTAGTATTCTTATAATGCTAACGGGGTCTATTATAGGCTTGGCTGTGTTCTTTTTAAACCAATAAAATAATGGAGAAATCCACAGAAATTGATGAGCCAGATGAAGACTAATGGTCAAAGTGATGTAATCAGGGTCTCTTACATCCCGATTCCTTTCTCTCAAGTTGTCTTGCTGGTATTAGAAGCATCCCTCTCGGAACTGTTACAAGGCGCCTTCTTTGAATTTATAAAATCACATGTTTTCTCATCTTCAGCCCATTCTTTCTCCCTATCCTTTCCACCTGCATAGGTGATGTCATGGTACTATGGTAATGATACACAGCTTCTGTTCCAGTGAGGTCACTGGAACTATCGATCACTTTGTAGGGACAAGTTATTTTTGTTTTATCTGTTTTGTTGCCGGAGTGTCTGATGGATCTTGTGACAACTGGAAACTCTATTTATGTGCATATTTTTAAAAGGTTGTCAGTGGAGCTCAGTGCATTGACTGCGTACTCCTATTATAGAGTAGTAAAAATCCAAATAACAAAGGTTATCAAATGACACCTTACTCAAATGAGAGTTACAAATTGGAGCTAACAGATATTGATAATGGAGATAACAGATATTGTTCAGAAATTATCTAGTATGTGCTATGCAGATTAAACAGAGGAGACCAGGAAACGAGTTATTGTCAAAACAGCATGCAAACACTGAACAATGACAATAACGACCTTTTGGTGGCAAATGACAGCCAATCTTAGCTCTACTGTATATCTCAATGATATGAATGAGGGAAAGTTGCACGATAAATAAAATTGTGTTCATGGCAACTTCCCAAGCTCACGAAACGGCTGAAGAATAAAGACCAGTAACTAAGCTTCTGTGAAGGATAGATACAAGTTTATATTATTTTAAATGTAAATTTTGGGTAGAGTCCTACAAACTCCATGAAGTGTGGTGGTTTTGTTGTTAGGATTTCATTCTTTACGGTAGACTCTAATTTCAAATTAAACCTCTATTAATCATGATTTTGAGGTGAATCAAAGCCAGCCCACAGTACTAAGTGTGATAACTAGTCACAGGTTTTTGCAGTATCTTGTGTTGGGTTGGTTCATATTTTCTCCAGAAAGCTGAGCTGTATCTTCTTTCCCCTTTATGACATACCAGTGCCATTATAAAACACCGGGAAAAAGGTCAAAACTTTGTAAAACTGTTAGAGTCAACTACAGATCATGCCAGTGACTACCTGGTTAACATGAGTGACAAGCTGAGAATGTAATAATAAAAGGAAGCCCCAAATCATGCTCAGTCAGCAGCACTGGAAAAAAGACCTAGCTTGGGGGGAAAAGGGTGACCAAAATGCAGTGGAGCCCCTTGAGGACAGAGGTAAATTATGATTCATAGGCTAAGCAGGATCTGTCTTTGGGGAAAAAGAGGAACCATGAACATATAAACCCCATCTTTGGAAGGTATAATAAAATGTATACTAGTCCAAAGCCCACTGAAGACAATACATTTTTTTTTCTGCTGACTTGGGAAGCTTTGGATAATGATCCTGCAGGTGACAGAAGCAGCCTCAGAAGCTTTTGCAGATGAAGGAAAGGTATGATTTACACAATATTCCACCGTTTGTGTAGGTACAGTAGTGAAAACAGTCTCAGTGCTGTTAGTAATGCTTAACAATCCACAGCTGCACAGCAGCAGTTCTCCTTGCTGAAGTAAATAATGTCTAAGAATTAGGGGCAAAAAGTATTTATAACAAACACTAATGACTCTGACAAGAGCTTTTACAGTTTATCAGGTAAGCAATGTGCGTTTTATAATTAGGTTGCTCTATTCTAGCTAACTGCTGTGGCTTTTAGCATTGTAGATCCAAGCAATTATGTGAATAATGTCTTTGAAAAAAAGTTAGTGAAACGTTTAACATATTTACACAAGCGATCTCTAAGGATATTTTTTCACTTGGATCACATAGCTTCAATGAACATTTTAAAGGTGAAAACATGAAATAACGAAAGATAAAACTCAGGGAATGTAAAAGGTCTGGTTAAAGCAGCCAGGACACAGAATCTCATCGAGAAGACTCAAGTTGTATTGTGAGCTCACCTGCTTTTGTTTACCTATTGCAGTGTGCTTCGTCTATATCAAAACAATATGTACAGAAATACCTAGGCACAACACAGTGAGTTAATAATGAAGCTTCAGCCTTAACTGTGAATTCCCTTGCATTAGTTGGTATATTGCTGATATAGATAGGGTTTTGTGGCTTAATACATAGCAGCACATAGAGTGTCAGCTGGAAATCCATTTCGTAGTTGTGGAACAATATACAGCATACAATAAACCCATTCCCACCTTCCCATTCCTTTCTTACAGTAGGAAGCCAGCATTTAGAAACCCATAGCAAACAAACACCTGCTAAGCATAAATCACAAGCATGAACACAGCACTGGACAAGTTCAGAGAGATACGATGGGAGAAAAATCCATGAAAAACCTTAATAGTCATTAGGAAAACCTAACATTTATTTCACAAACTGACAGATGGACAGTGAATCGACTTCAGAACAACCATAAATAGAGAACTGGTTATTATGCTAGTAAAACTTAAAACAACAGAGCTTTTTAATAAGCTGCACTCTGTTAGGAGTACACTGAGGGAGCCCAAGCAGGAAAAAGCAATAATCACATCTAGCAATAACAAGAGGATCAACTAATATCCATCATAATTTCTCCCTGGTTTGCTTCTTCCTATTAGTATGACATATAGTAGAAGTAGAAGCAGCCTAACAAGATACTGAGAAAAACAGGTGCAGAAACAAAAGCATCTTCCATTTAGAGTCAGCATTTTTCTTTGAAAAAACCCTTCTGTACTGTGCCGGTTGGAGCCTAGGTTGCCCATTGTTTATACCCGTTGCGTGATGTGTGCACTATTTTATCTCTTCCTGCAGAGTTTGGTTGTGACATACATAACACATGTGCCCATAAAGTTACCCAGAAATGCACTGAAAAGGTTCAATATATGTGATGGCAAGCGTATTTCTTTGTTAATTTCATCAAGACAGTCTGAAGAAGCCAAGTCTCCCTACAATTTTTGGGTCCGCAGTGGGGAGAAAACAGCACAGTGCATGCTATCATTATCACAGAATTATAGTGTACTGCATAATACTTTTACTCTTGCCAGAGAATGATAGTGGAAATGGCTTTTACCCCATTACTAATGCTTAATGTATGACCAATCAGAAGCTGAAAATCATCTGACCAGTGGCAGCTTATGCCATCGTATCAGTTAGTAAATTGGATGCAGTTTGTCAGATGGACACAATATCCCTCCACTGTAGGTGGTCTCTGTTTCATTAGGTTTCAGATTGATGGTAGGCAACAATAATCCAAAAGTGTGCAATAGGTACATCAACCTCATTTTTCATTAACAGTGCTTCCCAAACATATTGGAAGCAGGTACAAAACATAGATTTTGTTTGGCTTACTTTGATCCATGCAGAGACTATTGGGTATCTGACTTCGCTGCTGGAGGCTTATGGTTTCGGTTAGCAGAACCTGGTACAGCAACTGGATGAGGTGGTTTTGATATAATCTAGTCATTTAGGTATGATGCAGAAATAGTGGGTGGCAAAGCTTCTAATTTTTTTTTTTTTTTTTTTTTGGTAAGTAACGAACAACCAACATTCTATTTACATACAAGGCACTGGAGTTAGAGCATCCTTCTAAATTACACGGTAGATACAAGAACGGTAGTGATTTTATTTTCTGTATTTCCCAAGATATTAAGAGAAATGTTGGTGCATTTTTGCCGCTTCTAAAAGAAATGAAAAGACTGAAAGTCTTTCCCAGGGTCACTGAAATGACACACAAACCAGCTACTGGTGTATCTTACGCATTTTTGGCTTATAGGGATATGTTTTACTTCACAGTGAAATACATTAAAGTAGTATACTACGTTGCTCAAATACCGGCTAATTGAAAAGGCATTTTTAAAGCAGAGGACTCTTGATCCTTGCAATTAATATAATATTTGTATAGATGGCAGAAGACTGATATTAGACACTGCAGCAGATTAACTAAGAACCGCTATCATGAGAACTGATAGGCTGCCACGTTTTCACTATCTTTGAGACGGCTTTCTAATATGTGTAATGAGAAAGTGTGCACAAACATTATTAGCAAGTTAAACATACTTTTAAAAATAAAACCAAAGCTCTAAGTAAAGTACTATGAAGCAAATCACCACCAATTTACTTTTATTTAAATTAGTTTTTAACATTAAGCTGAATAAATATTTTAAGTATATTTTCTGTTAATCATGTAACATCAAGCTATACATGTAGCCAAGATAGGCGTCATCTCTTTAGATGCATTTCTTATCTCAATTTTACAAGAAGTTTCCATCCAAAATATTCCACTGTCTCATTCTGAGAAATGTACATCTAGGTGCTGATGATTTAAAGAAGCCTCCCCATTTGAACAGCGTGAACAAGAGCACTGTTCTGTATGGGGCTGAGGGAGGGGGTGTCTGTGTGTGCATGTACTTGGCGTGAATTGATATGGAATATATTGACGCAGGGTCTCACATCATGCCATTTTTTTCAACAGCACCTCTTATCATTGTTTAAGTATATCTTTTCACTTTCATGCTTTTCTCTAGTTATCTAACATAACTGGGCAACTTTTCTTCTGAAGTTCTAAAAAATATGTCCATTGCCCTGGTTTTTCAGCCTTGAGCATATCGCTTTAGTAGATCACTTTCAAGATGATGATACATTGATATTCTGCTTTAATTAGTGTCATGAAAGAGAAAAAGCCCTTCAAATGTCAATGGCTTGCAAAAGTTGTTGGAGCATCTTCTTAAAGCAAATCTGAAGGACGGGCCCTCACTTTTTTTTTTCCTTCCTTTCACATGATCCTATTACAGGAGTTTTTTTGTAAACTGGTGTTATAAACGATTATTTTTAGTTAAGAGAAGCACCAGGAAAGATTAAAAAATGGATATAAAGACATTTTGGTTCTTGATCTTCTTTCTTCTCATCTCAATCTTTAGAAAGTCTTGCTGGAAGAACACAAGGAACAGCAGGAAGGTTTCTAACAGATCTTTGAGACCTCCTTGCAGTCAGATCCCAGGGGAGCTAGAACAGTATACCTCTGTGGTTCAAAAACTCTTTGGGCCAGAAAAAGGGGCCTTTATCTGCCGACATTTCAAACATATTCAATCAAATATTGATCTAGAAAATCACCACTTTTTCTCTAGCAAAGAAATTAAATTAGTGCTACCTACTGAAGATCTACAAATGGTTCTCCTGAAGATAATGATAGTACCCTAGGCTATTTGTAGGATCAAAAGTTTTTATGGACACCAAACTGATTTAATATTTTCTGTAATGCATGGAGAAAAAAGGGTGAAAGATCTGCTTGCCAATAGTAATGTGCTGGAGATTATCTCATGTGGCGAATCCTTGCATCAAGGAGCCTGGTAGATTTTTCAAATCCATCTCATCTTTGAAATAAAAGAAACGTAACATAGCCCATTTCACCTTACACAAAGATTTTCATTACCAAAAATGTCTGATACCTGTTATTTAAGTTGGCTCTGGTAGCACATGATCCTCTAACTCATAAACATTTCCTGTCTCTGTTGTGTTCTTTTTCAAGATGTCCCTTATGTTGCTTTGGAAGAAGAGCGAAGTCTCTTCTTCATACTCTGAAACACTAACATATCATAAAACATGTCTAATGTGCAATAATGGGATAAAGATTCACTCAAAATATTTTAAATACCATTGCTGAAACATTTTCATCATTTGTATTATGAAAAAAAGGTAGTCTTTACAAAAGAGCATAAGGATTTGGTAATTTAATTAACACTCTATTCTATGAATTTACTGGAAAAAAATAATGAGGCATTAGTTTTTATTGAAGTGTTCTCACATTCTCACCCGTACAATAATGTCTTGGGGATTTAACTACACTGACACAAGGAACTGAATTGTTACTGGCTGAATCACTAAAAGGTGGATTTTTCACTTCTCTCACTTTTTCACAAGAGTGAAGTGCACAGATTTGATGATGTTTTGAAATTCTGACAGTTTATATTAATTACGGGACCTGTATAATTGGACTAAATTTATGCACAAAGAAGAGGCACTAGGCATAAACGTTGTAAATGTATTGAAGCATGTCAGAAGTTTTGAGGGACTGGCTTCAAAAGGAGTTAGTTAAGTGGGTTGGACATTCCAAGCTTCACCAAAAACTGAGCTACTCTAATCTGTTGTTCGGTCTGGCTGGTTTTGGATTCAGTTTGACTTCTTAATGAGTTCCCATCTTTAGACAGTCTACTAGTAGTTATAGCTAACATTAAATCATTTAAATAACAATCATTAAATATTCTGTATACATTTATACAGATTTGTTTAGGTTGGAAGTGGCCTCTTGGATCATCTAGTCCAATCCTCTGGTTCAAGCAGAGTCAGGGGACCTGACTGCTCAGGACTGTTTCCAGTCAAGTTTTAAGTATCTCCACAAATGGACTCCACAGCCTCGCTGGGCAGCCTGTTCTACTGTTTGACTGTTCTCACCAAAAAAAATATTTCTTGTGTTCAGACTGAATTTTACACTTTTTGTGTCTGTTTTCTTTTGTCCCATCAGTGGGCACTACAGACAAGAATCTGGCTCCTCATTCTTCATTCCCTATGACTGGGTATTTATGCACGTTGGTAAGATCCCTCATCAGCCTTCTCTTCTCCAGGCTTCAGTCCCAGTTCTCTGAGCCTTTCCCCATATGAAGAGACGATCTTAAGTCATCAGATCACAAAAAAAGTATCAGCTTATGTATCTTGAAACTGTTTGTACAATGCAATATAAATTTCCAAGGAATTTAGAACCAAACAAATTGACACATGACACCCTCTCACTAGAACTTTTTTAACAGTGATCTTGTATACCACAGATAATCCAGCAAGGAGGTAGGGACTCCTTCTTGTAAAAAGGACTCCTTTGTGTAAAACTATTTCTGCTCTACATATTGAGTGCTCAGGTGTTCAAAAAGCTGTGAAAATCTAATGCATGGTAAAAAAAGAAATCTGTAACATGGGTTACACGCAGATTACATAATCACCAGACAGCTATGTTAATCCTGTGTATAATATATTGTAACCCATGCTCCTGGGAAAATAATAATAATGTAGATTCCTTTTAAAGGAATTACAGAGGATCAAGATGTGGAGTTAAATATTAATATAACTTAGAGGATTACTTTCCAATTTTAGGGAAGCATCAATGAAACTTCTATAGCTTCCAGCTGTCTCCCTCCACTAAATCCTTAGCAAACTCAATAAACTTTCCCATGATATCTTAGGGAGGCCAGCAAGTGGATTAAATAATTCCCTCTATTCTCTGTTCTTCCTTCCCTTTTCTACCTTCCATAATATCATTGGGCTTCAGAAAAGTCCTCTTGTTTCAGGCAGTGGAAGGCTCCAGTATTGCTATTAATTTCTCTTTCATCATCAGGCAGAGGACACCAGTAGAGCTCATCTTTCAGGGGGAAGAAAAGCAGGCCTGACATATTTGCCTACCGTTTGGTTACTTTCTGAGTAGTAGTATGGCCCGTTCTTTGGCCTTCATTGAACTGATAACTTGCTCTCAAGGGACAGAGATCTGAGGAAATCTGCTAGTTAGAAATGCAGAGAATTTTTGTATTTGAACTAACAACTGCAAATCCTTCTTTGGAGGAACAAGAAACTTAGCCT
>JAAGNO010011418.1:20559-47870 GCA_033439905.1 Ceryle rudis
AGTTAGAAATGCAGAGAATTTTTGTATTTGAACTAACAACTGCAAATCCTTCTTTGGAGGAACAAGAAACTTAGCCTCTCGGTATTGGTAATGATTTTGCTTGCCAGACTATCCTAGGGAGCAATTACATGTCAGGTGGGGAAACAGGTTGCTTGTTTGCTTCTGAAAATGAAACCTTGCAGGGCTAAAACAGGCTCTAAGTGTGCTGAGTGCCTTCTCAAACATAAATGACAAATATGGGAGCTACACATTCTGAAGGAATTCAATTAACCCCTTCCAACAGATATTCTAAATAAATACGAATGTTTAAATGTCCAAAGTGCTCAGAACAATACACCCTAGAATTAGTATAATACAAATGCTGCTTTTAAATGAACCTGATCTGGTAAACAAAAATTGTTTATTTTCTGAATACAACAGAACATCCACAGGCCAATTTATCTATTGGTACTAACTGAACATGGCATAAAATTGTGGATAAAGGTAAACTGCTTAATCATTGAAGTCTAGCCATTCAAACCCTCACAAAATTTAAATAAATTAAGTAGTCACAAAGCTGGAGACAAAACCAGAAATATCATGCCCAACAAAGTTCCTGTAGCTTTCAGCCAAATAAGATTTCACTTAGCTTTTCTCATGGATCAATCCAACTAGGAGATATAAAAAGGAGGAAGAAATGAATTCTCAGTTTTAACCATAGTAGAATTTGACATTCAAGTGCATGCTATTCTGCAGCAGGAGTGGCATAGTTTAATATATTTTTTAATGAGCTGGAAAAAGAGATGAGCATTGAGGTGACAAAATTTGCAGGTGACACAAAATTATTCAGGTTAATCAAGTCCAGGGAGAGTAATAAGAAACTTCAGAAGAAAGTAAACAAGTTAGGTGAATGATCAACCTGGTGGCAGATTAAATTCAGTGTTGATATATGCAAATTAATGTACTTTACAAGAATTTTTTAAATCTATTTTTACACCTTACTGAGTTCTAAATTAATTGTATCGAAGGAAAAGGACCTAGATAGCATTGTCAAGAGTGCAATAAAGTCCTCCACTTGGCATACAGCTATAACAGAAAGTTTTGGTACAGAAAGGGAGAATAATAGGAAAAACTCCTCAATGTCATTAAATCAGTTGTCCTCCGCATTTCAAACACCGTGTACAATCCTGGTCACCAACTGCAAACTGAAGTTTTGCAAAATTAGAAGCAGGCATCGGACATTTCTATGAACATAGAGGTCTCAAACTCTGCAGCTAACTTCTTCCATTTGCTTTTTGCTTTGCTTTGCAAAGAGAGTTCTGCAGGAATTCTGTCTATTCTACTATACACAGACTGTTTAATCAAAATTTTCCTCAAAGTATTTCTTCAGGATAATTCCCCATGAAGAACACCTACAGTAAGATAAGGGAAAAATTGAGAGCTGGAGTGATAAACAGGATAAGAACTGTTATGTAAATAGAACCTAAATGCAGGTGATGTACTTTTAGTATGGGTCAACTGTTCTTTAACTGTGAACTAAATTTAGTTGAATTAGTAGAATGCAAACAGGCAACGTAGATTGCCGAAGAGCTGTCCTTGAGTTAATTTGGTAGCATACTAGTACTTCTGAAAAATGCTCATAGTATTTCTTTAAGGAGAGTTTTCACTAGTTTAAGTTTGATTGCTATTGAAATTGAATCCACAGAAGCAATTAATGGTAAGCAGTGCTTTGCTGTAACCAGTGAAGAAGCTGCCTACTGTACAGTGTGGTGAACATGAGGTTTAATAAATAGAAATTCCAAGGGATTTTCACAGGTTTAGTAGAGTGGTGACATATGTTATCATCTTGCTCATCACAGACTGGAATATGATTTTACACAGTCATGTCACATCGGCCCATGATAACCAGAAGTCATTTATTTCCTAAGAAAATAGTAACTAGATATGACAACCTGTGTTGCCTCACGGTGAGGTTATGGTACTATTTACTGATAATGTGAAGGATAACTTGTGTCATCTGTTTTATTTTTCAGCAGAAATTCAGAGGACTTATAAGTTAAAAAGAACAGCCCAGCTTTTTTGTGTCTTTTCTTTTTGATTGGTAATATAATTAAAACTTTCATCACTTGCATAAAGCTTACATTAAAAATTATATAGAATTTCTCAAATTAAGAATTAATATATCTTCAGAATACAATAAATAATTAGACTGCTTTGTTATTATAAAATTCCTCATTATTCAGCTCCGTTTTTTTGCAGCGGTAGGGAGGTAGATCTATCTGTCTGTCTGCCTCTCTATCTCTCAGGTCTCCTCTGCTTTTATTTTTCTAGATAGGATATATTAGTTTTATTTTAATGCTGCAGAATCTAAAATAATACCTCTATTAAGCTAGGAATGCATAGTTCCCATTTTGTTTTTATTTTCCTAAGAAAACATAAATAATTCAACTTGACTTCAAATAAAATGATGAAGTTAGCCTTCCTACTGTACTACAATCTTTTTTCCTTTATGGTTTGTCTAGCAGAATGGTAATCCTGTACACTTGCTAAGATACGACGGTAGAAATTATCACATAAGAGTTCTCTTCATTTTGGTTCTTTTGCAAGATGGATGCAGTGGATGTACACAGCACAATTTAAAAGGCTTTTCGTCAGGCTTCATTCTTGATTTCTACTGTAAATTCCACAAGCTACAGTAGTTTAATGCAGAAGCGTAGATGTCCATAAAAAGCTGAAGGGAAGGGTGTATGTTATAATGCTGTTGTAAAACTGTCTGTGATATTAACACACACTGCGTATTAAATACACAAAACTGTTGTGATAACTTGAAGGTTGAGACAAACTCATGAAAACAAATAAATTCTTTAGGACAGTATGCAAAAAGTTGTTCTTTGAAAAAAGATTTAAATACAGTTGTACATCAATCCAAATTAACCCTCCAAAATAAAAAGCATTCTCCCGCTAGTCATGTAGTCTAGGCACAAAAATCCAGGCACAAAATAGATTCTCCAGGCAGATTCTTCACCTTCATGGAGGTTCAGGCAACAATATGTATTGGGGGAAGGCAATCTGCCTATGTATGAAGAGAGTGACAGGACCCCCCACAGAGCAGTTATGAGCAGAAGCCTAACTCAAGTGCTCTCAGACACTCTCTGGAGGAGCCTTTCTTTCTGCATGGATTATACAGGAAGCTTTTGGAGACCAACCTCCTCACCAGCACAATGAATTAATACCTCCCTGTTGCCCACCACATTCATACCATTGCCCTTCCAAGGGTGGCAAATTATCTAAAAACAAAATTGTGAAACCTGCATATAAAGATGGAATAAGACACAAATTTATGCTTACACTCTGCTCATAGTTACACTATTGTAAACCCTGAATAACTCCAGTGACACCCTCAGAGATAACTGACCTTAGTTTATAGAAGAATTGTACTACATCAAGTGAAGTGAAAGTAGGATATTCTGTTAAGTAAGAACTGCTCAAAGTGTAGTGGCTCAAGACACTACATAGAGTAGTTGTCCTGTAAACCTAACAGGGTTTGCAACCCCTGCAGATGATTTGGGTTTTTTTTACGAAGAAGCAACCTTGCTATTGGGTTTTTGCTAGGTACCATGAAGAACCCAAGAAGGAAAGAAATCTAGTAGTTTTGGGGTTTGGTTTGTTGCGTTTTTTCAGTTAACTCTGAAAGATAGGTAAATATTTCTTTTGGTTGTATTGATACAATACAGGGAGACCAACACCATCCGTTAAATGATCCAATACTGGATTTTGGATCCAGCATTACAGGGATTATAGCAATATAAGATTTTTTTACATTTGCGCATCTGTCTGAAATGTTGGGCAAAAATGATTAAGTGAGCTCTGGAAATTCTGAAAACTAAACCCAGTGAAGATATTTGTCTCGCAAGCATTAGACATCTACAGTGAGGTACCCACTGCACACAAAGCTCTCTTTTAGGTCAACAGAGAAAAATAGCCACGGAACTATTATAGAGTCTACTTCAGAGTGAAACTATCTGAGCCCTAGGCTCCTTTGACTAGATCAGACCTAGCTGTACCAAGAGTTTACGTGATGTCAGGGCTGTTCTTAGCCAGATGATGCCCACCCTCAATCTGCAAAGGCATTGTCAAAAGAAATAAATGAACAGCTGGAAAACGCAGCCCTTCCTAACTTTCCCAGTCTCCAGAAGCTACTATAGATTTACACCAGCATAAGCAATATAAACACTTCTCTCATCTGCATTGTAGTTCTGCTTAGTGCTGTTAGGAAAAAATAAGATTATTAGCTGTGCTGTGCCAGTTGGTAATTTCACGCACAGCAGATAGCGATGCAGTATTAAACTATGTGAGAAATCTCACTGTTTTAACAGTGATTTTTCAGGCACGCAGTAGGGGTCTTTAATGTGAAGCACTGACGCAGACTTAGCTCAGGATAGGACAGAGCACTCAAACTTAATTTACTAAATTATATATCTTTTTTTCTCAATTTATGCCACTACCACCTGAGTCTAAGAGTATTTTACATGGCAGGGTCCCTCATTTCAGGCCTAGCATAGTGCCTGCCTTTTAGAATGCCTCCCAAACCCACTCAATATTCATCTTCTCATGTTTTTTTGTCTCTTAAAACATCACTACAGTGGAAGTATAGATGAGCTTAGGCACAGTTGCATTGGATTAGAGGTGGTTGCCGTTTTAGGTAGTCCCAAGGTCATGAATAGCAAAATACGAAAATTTCAGCTCTTTACTGTTGGTCAAAACCTTAATATGTTCCATGACCCTACACTAGATTCAACCTATAAAATGAGAGAAGCTTAATAAATCTCTCTGTAATAAGTATTACACATTATGACAAGGAAAACTTAGATCAAGCTTCTCCTTTGAAGTTTTAATGGACACTCCAGTTTGATGACAGCAACTCACCTGTGCTCGTAATAAGTTCGCAAAGCCTGGAGCAGCTCCAGTCATCTTGGACTATAGCTCTGGACGGCAATGAACTCAGGCAACTTCAGGCTTCAAAGGGCTTATTCAAATATTCTAGCTCTGGTCTTTCTTACCAGGCATTGCAGGCAAACTTTTAAATACATTTCTCCATATCAAAGATTATTTCTAGCTTGAGCTGTTCATAATAATTCTGTCCTGTAATAAAATTGCAAAGCCTTCCAGTCCGAAAAGGATTAATCAGATATGCCCTTTTGCTCCACCCCTGTGCAAGCCAGAAGAGAGAAAGGGAAAAAAAAAAAAATCAGAGAACACAGCAGGGCAAAGAGGAAGGAAAACTGGCTCTTGCATTTGTATGTTTCTGACTGCTTTGCGTAACTACATTAGATCCCAACTGAGACATCCACTGGACCAAAGGTAAAAAGAATATAGCCATGGAGCATAACAACAGATAGGCAAAAAATTGCTGTAAGCAACATGTTCCCTTCTTTTCACTCACTCTGTTGGTGGATAATGTTTCAACTCATCTTGCATGTTCTGAGACAAGGGGGAAAGCATTTGGCTGCCAGGTGCTAGCGGTGAGACAGAGAGCTGACATGTCAGACTGATGCAGAAGGGCATCAGGACAATGTGTAGAATTTACCTGGTTTTTCTAGAGGGAAAGGCAGGGGATTTAATGCATCTGCAGCTCTAATGTACCCCTAATACAATTCCAAATAATGCTGAATGAGAGTAGAGGGATGTAAACATGTTCTCAGGCATAGACTGGATGAAGCAGATGTTTTCATCTGTGAAGGAAATTCTTCTAATGTTAAAAAGAAAAAAAAAAGTGAGCTTCCTCACTGACTTCAGTAAGGCTTTGGACAGGAACAAGACATCTTCTTCATAAGATGATGCACAGCTGGGACCTTAACTGTCTGCAACCTTAAACATACTCATCTAGTGTCATTTTAGAAGTCCTAGGATATCCTAGGGCCAAAAACATTTCTTTTACTACCTGGATCGTAAAGTCAATGTTATTCAACATTCCTGCGTCGGACTGGTTGAACTGGGAAAGGTAACGGAGGAGAGATAAGAAATAATATTATTTAAATTAATTCATAGTCTTAACATTTTAAAGTATAATAAGTGATACTGGAAAGAGTTTCTAAAATGCAGCTTTCTCTATAAATGCACTGCCACTTCGAGATGATGGCAAATGAGAAAACACTGCAGTGAATGCATAGAGACTGAGCCCATTTGTTATTATGACCCGAATCTTGCAAAGCTTTATGCATATATTTAACTTCCTGCATTGCAATACTCTATTTCAGTGGGACTGCCAGCCATGTGTACAGACCATAATTTGTATAAATCTGTCTGATAATGAGCATCTAAAGGATCAGAAGCGAATTCATTCTCTCTTTGCATAGGAAGGATGAAGCAGAAATAATGCTGTTTGTCTAGACATTGTGTGCTATAACCACGGTGTTATGTACCCTGTAGATATGAGTCTCTAGTGATTAAAATTGCTTTAAAAGGAAGGGAAAGTCATTAAACTTCTGTAAGATTAAAAGAGGAAAATGTGGCCCTGTACATTTTAAAAAATCAATTATGTAATAAGGATGTAGTTTACCAACAGAAGCCATGAGGCAATCATTTCTGAGAGGCTGTTCTTGTGAAAACACAGGAACCTGCCCCTATCCAGGCACAGGTCTCCTTCTCTTATCCCATGAGTCAAAGATAACTTTGATTTCCTCAATGAGCCTTCTTTCTGGGTGAATGTGGCAGCACATTATCTTGGCTTATATTTTTCATTCCCGGTTTAACAGTTATAAACACCTTTCAACATCAAATAGGAGCGGCAGGGTAATCCAGATAAAAGAAAATTCTTCAACCCTAACAGCATGACTCAGATTTATATGCCTGTTTCAAATTTCTGATCCTCATTCCAAGACTTGCAACATTTCACAGGTACCATATAATGTGCTACTTGATTGGCCTTTCCAAGGATACAATGTGCTGCAACACATTGTTCAGGAGTTTTATAGGTATGCATCCCTACCACTTCTGGTATTCATTGAAAAAATATATCATGGGCTACTCTTTCTGCGCTCCACAATCCTGACATTTCTTAATATAAGGTTGTCGTCCAAGATGTCAGACTGGTTTTGAATTATTTTACGGTGTTCTCAGTTAAAAAGGTGTCATGTAAATCAATCACATCCTCACTTCTCTGTCAGAGACCTGCAATCGTAAAGTACAACCTTCAGGTGGAATCAGTGTTGTTAGTAGGTTTCTTTGTAGGAGAGCAATGACCACTCTGGGATTTACATGTTACTGTCCCAGGTAAAACCTTTGCTAAAAAATTATTACCAATGGGTATGAACCTTCAAAGTGAGTTTTCACTTCTTCAGTCTTGATCCATATTTTGCCAGTTAACATTCTTAACCAAGCATTTATAACTTATTACTGTCCTGATGCAGCTTTCAAATTGGAGGAAGGCCTAGTGAGATGGTCAAAGTGTAAATGCAGCTTAGAAGCCAAGGGGCAGAGACCCCCTGTGAGGTTTCTTGCAGCTTTCTCTCACAACTGAACTGTTTTCCCAGTAGTCCAGTGTGAGCTGCACCATATCAGAGCTGACTTCAGACATGGGGGAGAGGTTCTGGAGACTATTGGTACACACAGGGCCTTGATGTACTGTACAGGTAAACAAAAAGAGGTGGAAGAGAAAGTATTATTAATATCAATTTACAGACTGGACATTGAATCCTAGAGGTGAAGATCTTGATTTAGAAAAACAGATCTAGCTCGTATTTCAAGCCTATGCTTAAATGGGTTTGAAGTGCTTAAAACTGCTGTGAATAGGGATGGTGTCACACGTTTTCTGTGATCAAGGTAATTCACCTGAGGTCACATAATTCTCATGTGTCAGAGGTTTATTCCTATGCCTGCTGAAATACTGGGCAGTGCTTCACTAAAGAATCATGGGTCTTTTTTCTTCCCTGCACAGAACAAATTTTTGTTATTTTCTTTATTATCTTATTCACTGCAACTGCTGACCTAGAATCTCACCTAATGTATTACTGTAGCCATGATATTTCCAGTTAGCTGTTGATCCTGTGAGATCTCGTTCACATTACTGTTCCTTGAGTGCTGCTTTCCCAGGCTTCAGCTTTATGCTTTACGTGGGGTAAAGTAGGTGTAAATCACCATCACTGATTATTTTCTTACTGCTAGAAAGTTGCTTTAAGGATTTTATAGAGACCTGTGGTTTATAAGTTTTTTCATATGTCTCGGAATATTAATGTTTATAGCTGGTAGTTAGAACATCATTTATTAAACATCTTTTGAAATAACATCCATATGTGTTCCCACATGTTAAAGCATACCTGCAAAAATTTAGTTTTAAAGTAATTTCTATTAATCATGTAACATTACTAAAATATTTATAAATGTACCTTAATTTAAAATGCCACCATTTTATTCTCATAAATCAATAACCGGTGACAAATTACTGGTGAAGAATGATGTTGCATTAGAATAATACACAATTTTGGAGACTTTAATGCTTCTTACGTTGTCAATATATGCAATTTTGATGCTTTTCCCCCTTTTAGATTCATAATGTATTTCCTGTTGTCTCTTTCAATGCCCTCAAATCCTGAGGGGGGCAATCTTGTAATTACATGCATTAACTCTATTATATTGTGGACTTCTATGATTCTGCACCCACAGAATGAGTAGCTGCTGAGTTCTTAAATGCCAGCTACTCTTTAACTGTAAAGGCACCTACTATTTTATTGGAACTATTCTTGCTTTATTACTGTAAACAACTTTGATCATAATGATGCCATTTGAAAGAGCTGATCAAGCTGAGAAAAATGACACCATAGTCATAAAGTCACACTAAATTTTGCTATTAACATTTTATAGTGCATATAAGGAAAGTGTTCCAAGTTGCAACTACAGACAAAAGAGAAAATTAATTTTACATAGAAATGTAGATTTAAGCATTAGCAATATACTCGTACAATCATTTGCACCATATTCTTAAGCACAACAGATGACCCTCTCCGTAGATAAGAAAGCCTGCTGGTTGTCGTATCTTAGATGAATCTGTGCTTGCTCTGTGGCAAACATGAGAATCTATTATGGCCCTTATCCCTGAAACAAAGATAGAGTTAGTGTGTTAGGAAGAAAATACAGAAATGTCATACAAAACAATTTGAAAAGTTATCAGAAAGAAAACACAGTTCACAGTAGAGCTCTTGATAGAAAAGAAAACCTTAGCTGAAGGCTAAATTGCTTTTTCCAGCAAAACTGATCATCTGACCCCTAGGATAACTTTGCTTTCTGAGATACATGCAAAGCCTGGAGTTTGGTGACAACTGCTGAAGTTGTACCCTTCTTTAGACTGAATTAAAAAATAGAGTAGTCTGGTATTTGTACTAGGAAATTTCGCTAAAAGTGATTTAGTTTGTCTATATGGTAAAACAAAGCAATTTGGGTACAATGCCTGTTGTAAATTCACCAAGGAAGTGCAAGTGACAGATCTGAAGAGTGAAGTAACTACTAGCTCTGCTGTAATACATAGGAAACTGTAACAGGGTGAAATGAAAATCAGTTGTAGTTGGTAAGAAAGATAGGCAACTGGTTTAATGTGGATTAATGAAGTTAGACGTGCAGGGCTGGAACCTGGCCTTCATTAGGGTAATTTTCCTTTTCTCTAATAGCACAAACACGTCCTCTGACATGAGCTACTCGCCTTACTGACTTCTGAGTACTGTACACTTAGAATGGTCTCACCTGAAGGAAGGTTCAAACAAAGAGCATTCAGGTTCTGATCATCATCGTGCTTCTTTACAAGGCTACAGCAGAGGTGTTAGATCCTTCCTGGGAGGTACAGCCCCGTCCTCGAATGGCGCAGAGCTGCTTTGCCCTAAGGGGTGCAAGTGGGAAGTGAGTAGAGTTTCCTTATAATGAAAAGCGTTGTCCTTGCTAAGCTAATGGGAGTCACAGCTTTTTAAGGAGTGCAGCAAGCTTGTCTCTAAGGCCAACTGTGAGATGCAGAGTCCTTGCTGAAACTCTTTCCTCATTCTGCCTCCTTTAGGATATACTTCCTTCATAGGCTGTTTCAATATCATCCCTTTACAATTCTTTTTGCATAAAACCAGGAGCAACTTGTTCCAAAAGATCAAGCAGGCAGATTGCAATGCAACTTTATATTGTGATTCACTCTTGTGAGATGCTGGCCTGGTACTTAATTGTTACTTCTCACTGTTTTTCACAATGTGTTAGCACATCCGATCTGCAAAATTACTCTTTTTTTTTTTTTTTTTTTTTTTTAACCAGTCTTCCACTCGTGTTTTGGTTTTTGGTTATATTTGTTGTTTGGGGGATTTTCTTCTTCAGGGCAATAGCATTATTTTGCCCTTAAGCCCTACTTTTTCAGTATTTTTTTTCTTTTAAGATAATTTCTAATTTTATGGACTTTTGCATAATAATGTGGAAAGCTATATAAAGGTCCACTGTTTTGAGAAGACATTTTTGGTTTATTGCTAAGGCCTGGTAAAGGGAAAAGTGACATTTTAAACAAATACCTGGTAAATTAATAAGCTCCATAAGTTAAAAATATCTCTGAACGCCAGCTGCTGAAGTACAATAACTCTCTGAGCTGAACCTATTAAGTAAGTCTGCTGTACTTAGTATACACCAGTGCTATACATTAAACATAGCTTATGTAAAAATAATGCAGGATGTCTTTGGTAGAAGCATTTCTGTGCACCAAGATTCATCCCAGCAACACCGGCTCCTCTGCTATTTCCTAACTTTCCTTTTACTTAGTATGTGATTTTTTAGAATTGTGAAATTACAGTAGTTTAGCAATTTGGTTCCTCTTGGCTAGGATATAGGTGAATGGCTAGTATGGTGTCTGTGACGCTGTATCTCATGCCACAGATATGTAATATAAATGTACCTATGTATATTGTTATACTGTACGCTATATCTTTCTGAAGAGTTCCATTTATTTAATATATATAGCTTTGCCTATTTACGAAATCACAAATCAGCAGCTCCGTGGAGATCCCCAAATTCCTGAATGTCTGTTTTCTAACAACCATAAAGTCCTTTTAAATAAATCTGCTCTTGTGTTCCTCATCAGGAAATCCAGAAATCTTTATAACTGACATCTAGTTCTGTTAGCCTAAAATGGTTGTAAGATGAAGGTTGAATACCTGTATCTTTCTACTGTTAAATGCAAATGTTGGTATCTGTAGCTTTGGGATTCTCCTCTTCCTGATAGCATAAGTTTTGTCTGCTTAAGCAAGCAAAAGAGCTGACAGGCAAGACTGTGAAGAATTTACTATTTGCATGGAGGAAGAAGAATTATTTCTTTGAAGACTGACTAATGGCACACCAAAGACAACACAGATAAGAGAGGAGAGAGAGAAACAGCAATTTTTGAAACATCAGGTATCTTACATATAGAATAAGGAAAATAAAGCATGGCGGATTAAAAGGAAGGAAAAGAAATATTCGTTTTCTTAATTGGGATCTAGGGGACCTGAAGTCTTGAAGCAGGGAGCTTTGCAGTGCTCCCCTCCTTTGGCATTTAAGTTTGATAAATGGCAGCTTGATTATTCAACATCCCAAATGTCTCCATTCTTTATAAAGAGGAATGATATACGTAAGTGTATCTTCTTCCTGGTGTAAGAAGCACTAGTGTTTCTAAACCAAACCAAACTAAAGTATACCCTAAGCAGTTCTCTCTGAAGCTATGGTAAGAAGTGCACTGATGCATGTGGAGAGATCGCCCGAGTTCTTACTGACACTTTTATTTCTGTAACAGGTTTTTGTTTATTTTTCAGGGCAGAAAGGCTGCATTTTCTCTTGCCTTGAGCTAAAGTCTCTGAAAGTGCTAGGAAGGAAATATAATATCCAATATCCTACTATTTCGCACTTCATTATACTAATATAGTTTCATATACAATGAGGCAGAAATAATGAAGAAAATACACTGTAGCAATGAGTCTTTATGTGACTACTTTTTTAATATAGTCTTGTACAGTGCATTTTCAGGTCCCTTATATGTGATTATCTTTCTGTATCTATTCTAATACATTTAATTGTACATTTTCATTTGATACAGAAGCTGTTGTGAAAAAATCTAAAAAACGCCACCAGACAATGGCCCTGATTCTCAGCTGTCACAAGAGAGCTCTCAGGGCTGCATGAGTGGTGATCAGGGGGCAGAGTGTCTTTCAAGAAAAATCTTAGCCATTGCCAACAAAATCAGTAGCTTAGGCTGGGGCAAGTATGCATTAAAGAAGGGCCTGAACTTACGTGAGGACTCATCTGAAGGATGAACTCCGGAGTGGAAGTGTTAAAAAACACTGTTCTGAAGCTACGCTGAAATGACATTTACTTAGCGCATCCTTGCTGTAAAAGCAGTCTCAATGCTGGTTATCATTTGTGCCCCATAAGAGGCAGAGACCTAAGATTTTTACAACAGGCACCCCTTTGAAGACCGCATTGGCTAATGCTTCAGCAATTTCAGTGAAGGACATTCAAGAGTGGTTATGAAGCCTCTTTCTTAATAAACATCTAGGAATATTAACTTACTTCATATTGACTCTATTACTCTGCAATATTTTGCTCATGTGAGTACTTGAAGTCCTCCAACAGCTTAGGGCTTTTAGGAGCCAGGAAACAGCTGAAAATGTAAAATCTACACTCAAGAAAAGGTGCTGATTGGCATCCCTAGAGGCTGATGACCTCCATTTATCTGTAAATTGATAGAGCATAGGCTATGTTCACTTCCACAGAGCCTCCAGTGTGACCCAGAGGAACCCTGCATGGGGCTGACAGTACTGTTCATTCTCCGTGTCCAGTCAATCCATAGCTATTTGAGACTTGCCAACAAGAATGCTAACCGGTATCACTCAGAATGGTAATTTCTGTAGTGTGAACACTTACTGACAGGCATCGGACCAAAACCTGCAAGCTCACTTCATCTAGACCAGTAACACCTGGCAGAGTTGGTACATAGTAACTCCTTTTGGTCGCTGATCATTTGGGTTGAATTCGAAACTAAAGACTTACAAAACTTCCAGTATTAATTTTGTAAACTACTTGTTAACTCCATCCACTGCTCTCCCTGAATATAGTTTTCTAAAACTATGCTTCCAATTTGGTTGTCATTATTCATGAAGCTTTCTGGAAGTGCTGATCCTTGCATTTAACTTCATCATTCATTTTCTCCTTTATATTCCATCTGAAATTGCATCTGCTACTTGTAGATTGATAAACACTGGATATATCTCCTAAGGGCTCCTAAACTTCCAGAATGGGATTGGTTCCTATTATTATTTAAGGAAAATGTATCATTAAAACTCATACACACACATAGTGCAGACTAGTAAGTTATTTCTAAGGAAAACAATTTTTTTTTGGCATGCAAACCTTATTTTAAAATTTTGCAAACTTTTAAACATTATGTTGGTTTTAAAACATAAAAGCTATTCCACCATTACAAGTAGTCACTGTGTCTGTTTTCCATAAACTGGATTTAAATATATTTACATAGTTCTTGTGTGGAAAACAATATTCTAATTGTGTGGTTTACGGATTATTTTTATGCAGCATAATGAAACAATTACTTGTTTTAAAGTTGTTTCTTCCACTGACTTTAAGAATTTACTCCCTCAAATTAATCTACCTTGTTTTCTTTTCTGTACTGTAGACAGTACTGTTAATCTTTTGCTTTCAACACTGTCAGGTCACAGTACTGTAAGAACTAATGATGTCATGTGTCCTGACTTGTAAATACACTAAACAAAGGTACTTCAGGTTGCATTTGGTGATTATTTGATCCTACTGGATCTTATCAGCACTATCCATAGGTAAACAAGCGTGTAGAAGAGAGTTCCAGGCACAGAGTTGGTTGGTGGTAAGTCACAAAGGTGGGAAAGGCATATTCCACAGTGGCTGTACCAGTTCTGCATTACATACATGCCTGCTCTTCTGACTGCTTTAAAGCAGAGATTATTTTTTCAGCTGACATTCTCTTTGCTGCATAATTTCATGTAGAAAAATGGTACGGAAAAACTTCACAGTAAATAACAGTAATAGTAAAACTATATAGTAATAGTAGGAAAAATAGTAATAGTAAAAAACCCTAGATGGTAATAGTAAAAGAGTAAAACTAGATAGTAATAGTACAACTTGATCATAAGATGCAGTGAATGGATGAAAACATGGTAAATGGATGGCAGAGAGCAAACTGTAAAATGAAAATAGATGCAAAAGCATCTCAATGACATCTAAATTTTAATATATTACACAGTAGGAAAAAATAGCAGGTTTTACTTGACTTGCTATGGGCGAAGTACCCCCAGAAGGTAACTTTCCAGGCCATGTAAACTGATGCACCTTTATTAGAGAATCTAACCTAGGTTGCTATAGGACTAGTGTAATAGAAGACTGGGATGCTGTTTCCTTAAGACTTTGTATCAGGATGTATTTCCCACTTGTGGAGAAAGTGGAAAAAGGAGACGAGTCTGTCAAGTGAACTATCAAAAAGAACACAGTGAAAACCAAAATAGATTTAATAAGACTTCAGTAGAATCACTTCTGACTACTGGTGAATCTCACAAAAGTCTTTACAAAACTTTGAAGGATAAAACACTATCACATGTTAGCATTAGACAGTGCAGCACAAGCCACGCGTGCATTTAAAATGAAAAACCTGTCCTCTCTGAAGGATGAAACTGCATCCTGTCCTGTCTATATCACAAATAAATACATAAATAATATATATTTGTGATATATTCAGTGATTGCCGTGCAGCAAGGAGGTCACAGAACAGACGGAACTATCTCTCTAGGTACAGAGGTGGCTTTCCTAGGCTCATGGAAATGCATATGATGATTTGGGAAATGTAAATACCATACTGGATCACATCAGCAGTCCCATGCCGTCTCTACAATAAGTGGCCAGGACCAGATGCTTCAGTGGAATTTGCAAGAAAACCCATAATGGACAATTATTGAATAATTTGCTCGTAGGGGAAGTTTCTTCCTAATCCCAGACAGCTAATGATTGGTTTATGCCCTGAAGCATGAGGGTTCATACATCTCCACCCCCAACCATTTTTATCCTATCTAAGGTATCCCTGGGCGCTCTCATTATCCAAATAAGTGTATAATCCTTTTTGAATCCTACTAAGCTCTTGGGCATAATGATAGCTTGTTGCAGTGAGTTCAACAGGCTAATTATGCATTGTGTAAAAAAGTATTTCTTTTTATCAGCTTCAAATTTGTTTCTTTTCATTTTAATGGATGTCACTTTGTTCTTACATTATAGGGAAGAGTAAATAGGAGCACCCAATTGACCTTCTCCATACCAATTATTATTTTATATCTCTCTATCATATCCCCACTTATTAATTTCCTCTTCCAACTGAACAGTTCTCATCTTTTAAATCTCTCTTAATATGGAAGTTTCTCTTTGTCTCTGTTCCCTTCTGTTGCCTAACTTTGGGCTTCTGCTATTTCCGCTGTGCGATGGCGTGACCAGGAGTGAATACTGTATTCAGGGGAAGTGTGCCAACAATCTGTATAATTGCACAGTTACAGTATTGTCATTGTTTTCTATCCCATTCTTTATACATTCTTACATTTTGTTTGCTTTTTTAACCTCCAATGCTCATTGATCAGATGTTTAATTGAGCTGCCCGCAGTGACCCCCAGGTCTTTTTCCCAAGTTGTTACAGCTAATTTAGAAGCCAGCAATGTACATGAGCAATTCAATCTGTTCCTTCCAATATGTATTTTCATAGTTGTCAATGCTGAATTAGGCTGCCATTGTGCAGGCTATTAGGTCTCACTGAACAGCTTTGCAGTGTTCTGTAATGCTGACTAACCTAAGTAATTCTTTGCTACCTAGAAAGTTTATCACCCTCCTGAATGCTCTTTTCCAAATGACTTGAGTTTTTATTTCACAGTACCAACCATAGGACAGTGATTTTGGCATGCTACACGTGATCTGTGGCTGGATCTAAGACTACTTTTGTATCTGACTAAGACACAGGGGTTAGAGTAACTCGAATTTCCAAGAACAAAACATGAAAACTAAACCCCACCTGAATTTATACATTAAATTAAGTCTGGTTGCCTAGTGAGTCCCCATGTGGACACGCATCACAACCACAGTGTATTTCCACACGATATGCAAATTTTTGTGCAGGCATAACCATATAATGGGATCTTATGAGCATTACAGAGGGACAGAAGTTTGCTGCAGAGCTGTGTGTGAGACTTCAAAGAATATTCTGTGTTTCAGACTGCAAAAGCCAAAGTTGTAGGCTGTCTTTTACCAGACTGTATTTTGTGCTGGTTAGTATGTGCCCTCTCTGGTGCTTGATCAAAGCAGCCACAACCTGCAGGTTAGCAAGAAAAGGATTCTAGGTCTTAAGATCTTAAATTTCTCTTGTGCAATGGAGACTCAAAAAATTCGTCTTTATATGCACGTTTTTTTCAGTATTAATTAATCTGAATAAATAAGAGCACATTCCATTTTTTAGAGTGACCTGAGCTTATGTTAAACACTGGACAAATTAAAAGAAAAAGATGTTTATACAAGAAAACCAGAGGCTTAAATTCCCAATTACACACTTGTACTGACAGTTCAAGTGGAGTACCCAAAACAGCATCCAGAAGGCAGTTTTCTTTGACACGTGGAAGAAGTTTCTTTGGAGAGCTAATTTTTTTGCATGTGTACTGGTTTTCCAGAGGAAATCAAGTTAATTGCAATAGTAAAGCTTGTGTTTATCTGTGACCTCTTGCAATCCACTCTCCATCAGGTTTTTCTGTTTTGCAGCGATGAGCTTATTGACATTTTTAGAGAAGACACACGTAGCACAAGAATATCTCTTCAAACACGATGTTGATTTGAAGGGTCATCCTGTCGTGCTGTTGTTAATCTCTCATTTTCATGGGCACCACGTTGATAGGCCTATGTACTTTTAGTTGTGCTGGTAGGAGACTTGAGAGAGACAGTGGGATTTAGCACACCGCTTTATCCAGTTCAGGATATTCCTGCTTCCTTGTATTTAATTCCCTGTGGAATTTGAAGCTCTTCTGTATCTTCTGGAAGCTAATTTTTTTAACTTCTCCAAGAAAAACTTTTGGCCCCACTTCCCTGAAATATCTAGGTGCTGGAAATGCTTTAGGTGAAGAGCAGGGAAACACTAGTCTCTTGAGGATGGCAATACTCCCACTGTGTACATCAGCCTACAGAGTGCTGCTCTGCAGGAGGAGCTTTCCGTTACCTTCAGCAGGCCATGCAACAGGTCATCATAAATCTTATGCCCCCGTTCTAAGGGAGTACGTTGTCTCTGCAGCACATCTGAACTCCACTGACCCTGGCACACACCAGCTCTCAAATGGCAGCCTTCTGTGCAGTTGCCAAACTAATGGACTGAGTACATACTGCTTCTGACATCCTTAACTGTGTTAGAGAAAACCAGCCCAAGTAACAGAAAACAGTGGAAAGACCTGGAAATATGGCTTGTCCATACAGAACTTGAATCTTAGAAAATTTAAAGTGACAGGCATGTAAGGCAAAAGAAAGGCTAGTTTAAAGAAAAAGTGTTCATAATTAATTTGAATTATTCTAATTAATTAAAAGGATCTTGATAAATAATATTATTGTAGGTACAATTTAAAAAAAATCACAGCAGGTTATAAAAACAGCCATGTGGAGTACGATACGTAAACTCCACTGTTTACGTTTAACAGGCCTACAAGGAAATGTATTTGCTCACTCTTAACAACATAAAACTTCTTCATATGCTCACAGCTCTGAACTGCATTTATCATATGCACTAAAAATTAGTCAGTCTACTTTTTAGTAAGTGATAGGGCTCACTGCTGACAATTAGCAAGAAAGCAGTATGTTATCAGTTACTAATTACTTCCAAATATTTTATTAAATGCATTATGTAAACTAAACCTTGGACATTTCTTATAATTGCAATTATTTTGCAATGCATATTTAAAATTGACAACTTAACAAATCTCTTCAGCTGACAGGAGATCTTTGATATCTGTATCTGCAAAAGTTTCTTGTGTGTACGTACGCAGAATAAAGAAAGAGAGAATATTTAACACAATTAACTGGCATGTGACAACAGCTGCATGCATTGCACTGAAGAGGTAAACTCTATGATAAAATTTCCTTTCAGGTTTTTATATTAAATGCATTCTCAAATCAGTGTTAGGAATCTTCTAGTAAGATAGTTGATCCAAGAAAGAAACGAGCAACACAGAAAATAGCATTCAAAGAAATCAGTCCTTATAGGCCTGAATCCTAAAACAGCTGAAGAGCAGTACCAAGCAAATAAATTACTTTGCTTCTGTAGTTTAAAAGTGAAAAAAATGTTTAGCAGTCTTCTGTAGGACTCAATTTCAAGTTGTGTGTCCAGAAATCAGCCAAAAAGCTCTTAACTGACTTCAGCATAACAGACTGAGCCCTCAGAAACACATCCAAAGGGATGCTTTTAATGTATATTATCTATTCTTTATAGCAAAGTTAGCTTGAGAACACTATAAAATTAAACCAAAATTGATTGGAGTCTGTGGTGCACTTGTATGCATTGGTTTTATACTAGACTGCATTTTCTTGGCCAAGACATTAGCAGACTGCTAGAGGGAAGAACTGAAATCTTATCATAAAAATGTATAAAAATATCTACATAAGATAGTTTGCTTTTCTCTGCAGAAATTTAAGTAATCTTTCTAGTTAGATTTTGTTGCCCCACATTATTGTTTGCCTGTTTGTTCTGTAACAGTCATGTAAGTGACAGGAATGGTACGCGGCTTACCATATTCTAGAACTTGTTAAGTTATGGCATAATGTTCTCTCACTTTCAACTGCAACACTACTGCTATTCATAAGGCAGATTGTTTTCACTTCTGGAAAACGAGAAAAGACCAGCACTGGTCTGGTAATTACTCTCATGGAATGTATATATTAGCAGTGATGACCCTGTAGAAAGCACTGTGGAATGCAATACCGTCCTATTCAACTACTGACATATTCTAACATAAAGCAATGATTCTCCACTCAAAAATCCCTTAGTCTGAAAGAACTGTTCCGTTAATATTAGTGTAAATAAACCCATAAAAAGCCTAATATTCTGATAAACTTCAGATGTGATATAAATAGTAATATTATACGATGAGTTCTCTATTCAGAAAATGTGCCTGCACACAGTCTGCTGCTTTATTACAAAATGCAGTTTAAAAGATTACAAATATACACGGTTAATGTAATTAAAATTAGTAATATGACCGTAAATAAAACAAAATTATATGCCAAGTCCTTACTTAAAAATTAATGTAGCAGTCATGTTGAGACACAGGAATGACATTCTATAAAATGAATTAACTACTTACCCAAAAAACAGTTACAGTGCCAAAGGCCATCTGGAATAAAAGGCCTTTTAAATACAAGGCAAGAAATAATTTGTGGGAACATTAACTTATTGTATATCTCCCTCAGCCAGCTTTTCCTGTCTTTTACCCTGGACTAATACCTATCTGAGCAATTAAAACTTTCCATGACCTGCTCTTACCATACAGCAGCTATTCTCTTAAGTGGGGAAGTAGGGGAGCCACTGTTTAAAAAAAGAAATTTGGTCTTTCGTCGGAAAAGGGCCTTTATATTGTCAGTTCCTAAGTTCTTCTCTTCTCCCTCAATTTCAATGATATGAAGTAGTTTTAACAAATTTACACACCTAAGAAGTATAATCTGGTTGGGAAAATCACTTAAACTTTACTACAAAGAAAGATATTGCTGAGAATGAATTAAAAAAAAACCCAAAGAACATGTCTTAATTTTCTGCATTATGGCCCATACTGAGAGTGAGCAGAAATTATGTCTAAAAAAGAGCTCTGAAACTGGGCCTGTACTGGATGTATATAGAGGCTGTGAAAACTGCTGATGTCACTGGTAGAATGGGTGTCCAGAATAATATCCTGTTGTGTATTTAGTTTTTACTTCTTAAATAAGTGTGTTTCATAATATGGTGAAGTTGGCAAGTTATTTGTGTGTCTGTATACTTACAAAAACTCAGTAATGTACTGTCCATTCAATATTAATTATTACAATTAGAGCGTCACATCATAAAACAGTCCTGGGAACTTTGTCAGGACATCAGGTGCTCCCAAAGTTCTTGGTCCTTGGCTCATCCCTAGGAGTGGAGAGCCTGCCCAGGGACTGGAATTTCCGGCAAAGATTTTGTCTGGCTCTACCAGAATATGTTCCGGAGATTTCTGTCCTAACAGAGAAACTCGGCAGTCTTGGAAAAGTTACAGTGAATATTTCTAATCTCCACTACCAACCTGTTCCAATGCCCTTGATGATGTGTAACACTTCCAGTATTACTCCCTTCATTATCTGCCATCATCTAGGTCTGTATCTATCCCCCCTGAATAAAGCAGGGACAGATAGTCTTCTGCCCCTAAAGGCAAGGTGGGTTAGATGGCCGTGGCCACAGTGCGTAGCACTTGACCCTGGGTCTCCTTTGAGCCCTGTGTGATGTCCCTGTGACCATACAACAAAATTATTCTGTGTGTCTTTGCTCACAGCAACTAAAACACCATGGGAGTTTGTTGCCATACCATGGAGTATGGCATCAGGGCATAGAAAATATTAAGAGGTTAAAAGGCTGCTTTGGCAGCGCTGGATGGCTGTGAAGAACGATGGGAGGCAAGGTTAGTGCAGTCCTCTCCACAGAACCTTGCAGGAGTGGTTTCTTCATGTGCTATCCCTCAAACGGTGTCCAAGTGTAGCCTCAGACTGAGACTGGGAGTCAGTTAAATACTGTGCAAGAACTTAATACTATGGAGAGTAGTCGAGCTTCCTTTCTGGCCCTGACCATAGTCTGTAGCACTGGCCACACTGTGAAGATGAACCTGTTACTCTTCCTGCAAATGACTGCCTACAGGTCCCTGGCTGTCGAGGAAAGTATTGTTAAGGAATAAGGGCAAGGAAGATCATATGGGCGGATGCCGCAACACAGACATGAGGAGGTGCAGTTTCTGTGATAGATTTATCATGCTGCAGCTCCCACTTGCATTCATATGCATGCATCCTTTTAGAAATGTGATACCAGATGCTGTTTCCTGGCAACAGTCCCAACACCCCCTTTCTCTTAGGTGTGAATTTTGACAACTCCAATTCACTGGAGCCCTAGTTATGTTATCTTTTCTAAATGCTTAGAGACTAAAAAGACCTCTTGCTCTTCTGCTGTGGACTTAAGTGCCACTTGGGCCAATTTGCAGTGCTGTGTTACTCCAAAAATACCTTCTCATATGAGTAACACAATTATTACCACTAAATAGGGAAGAATGGAAATGTTCTGATCGAACTTGGATAACACAAGTCCTTTTTTGCTGTGTTGTCAGTCAGGGCTGTTGTTATGCTTGGCATATGTCACATCAATGTATAATAAATGCCCATGTCAGTCAAATGCATGTTATGTGTAGATCGGATGTCAATCTAATGTTTTGTATTAAAATCAGTGCCACAATACATGCATAATGTTATAAACACTGCTGGGAGGATTTTAATTTTTAAAGTGCTACAGCTGCTTGCAGCTGTCCTTTGCACAACACCTTAAGAGCTTAAAATTATTTGAAAAATTAGATTTCAGAAAAGGGACAGTAAAATACCAACTTTACTTCTCTGTTGCTGCTTACATACCAGAGGGGGGTCATCTAAGCCTCTCGCTTCTCCCCATGGCTTAATTTGCTGTAAAGAAAAATACAGAGAAAAAGCTGAGTCCCAAAGAAGGGACCTTCCAGAGCAGGGGGTCCTAGGACTTGTACTGGCTGACACTGCGGCCACGTGTGTGAGCTGCACCATGGGTAGATGAGCTTTATACACGTGAATAGGAAAGGCGGGGAGCCAGACCCAGCTGAGATCTGGGAGTTCAAGCAGCACTGCCAGTCCTAGAAAGACTTGCTGCCAAGGAAAAGCTGAGAGGCTTTCAGGGTAGATGGTCAGTGGATATGGACTTTGGGGTCATTATAAAGCTGGTCCCAGAGTCAGTATGGATGTTTCCTGAGGAACTTTTTTCAGCAGAGCACAGCCGGCGTGTCACAGATGCACATACTTTTGCTCACAGAGATGCTGTGGCATGACTAATACAACAGCAGTTTAGAGAATTAAAACTTCTTATAGCATTAATTAATCTCTGCAATAAGATCATTGTTATTAACCCTGCTGTATGTGTGGGTCACATTTGTGGTTGGTACAGTCTCACTCAGCTGCCTGACTCCACTAGGATGGGTTCAGCTTATGGTAGGAGTGATTCTGTCTAGAGATGTTTTAGCGAAAGTTACTACTACTAACAGACTTAATCGTTAGACAGATAGTAGGAATTCTGCTTCTGATTGTGCTTCTCAACCCCCAAAATACTTTCACTGGTGAATCACATGTTCAAAGGAAGCAATTTTGCACACAGACAAGCCTTGAATATAAAGGCTACTTTCTGCTCATTCTGAAAACTCGATGAATTTACCATTTCATTTGCATTTGACAGGGTGGGTTCAACTTATTTTTGAATAAACATGTGTCCGATTTGACCCTTGATTTCATTGTGGCCTACTGCTTGGCAATAAATACTTATTTTTCCAGTGTGACATTCTGGTTTCAATCAAATGAAAGCTATTCACGTCTTTCATTAAATTAGCAGACTCAAGCCAAAGAAACTGCTTTGTAAATTATAAAATAGCCAACCCAATGTAGTTGCATAAATGGGGAAAATGTGCCTTGCTGGCTTTTAAATAGATGAGAGGTTGGAGATTTGCCTCCTGGTTTCACAAAGCAGCAGGCAAAACCAGTGACTCCAGTTCCAAACAGGATTCTCAGGGTTTGGGCAATGTTTTATCCTCTCTTGATTCTGAGGCACCAGATGTTCATGAGGGAGGGAGTCAGAAATTCCACTCTACAGCCCTGTTACCTAGTTCAGGTAGTTACTGTTAAGAGATCCTAGGGAAATCCATACATCACCTTACTATATTAGCAACAGTTACCATGCCAGCATGAGAAGATACTGGAAATCTAAAAGGACAGGATGAAGAAGGTAGGGAGGAGAATGCTCACAGAGGCCTGAAGCTATCTGCTTTACAAACAAACAAAAAAACCCAAACACTATCATCGTGTGAGTGATTGGTTCACAGACGAGTGCCCCTGTGGGAGATGGAGCTTAATCCTTTAGGAGGGTGTTTGTATGGTACCACAGAAGTATGCTGGACAGTACAGACTCAAAATCCTCAACAAAAAGGGAGTTAATGGCCTCCAACAACTTCATGACCGGGGTTGTGAATGACAGCACTCAGGCTTTTAAAAGACAGAACACAGAGTATTTGAATCATAAAAGATTACATACATACATTTGGCATTAAAAGGATGGCATTAATATTTCAAAATGGCCCTATGGTTTTGGACAGAGAACGCGGTAAACCGACAGTCATTTTACCTTTACATGAAAATATATGCTCATTGAAAAACTGCTGGATTTGGAAAAAGTGATTTCCTTGCAGTGTTAGAGCCCCAAAGCCTTGGTAGCAATTTTTCATCATTTTGTTAATTTTCACTAATATGACAAGTATGTTACTAATATGATTGTTCTGTTTAAAAACTAATACCACTATTAATACGTTACAGTGATGAATTACTAACAATAATCTATCATGAAGGAAAAATAGTGACATAATTAATGCAGTGTTACTACTGTGAAATAGCAATTTGTTAACTTGGTGCAAAACACTCAAAGAAAACTTTATTTTTCATATTTTCTTCCGTAAGTGCTTTTACCCATGTTTATAGCGGAAAGATCTTCTCTCAAAAAAGAAACTCGGCACCTGGGTCTTTTCTGTGTGTTCCAGTAGATGCATGCTCTTAGACTGACAGATTTAATCTCGACCTTATTTTGGGATCTGGATGTTACGTTTTTAGGCAACAGACTTTTACTGCTGTTTTTTAAGATCTCTTTTCTACTCCCTTGTACAACAGGGCAGCTTATTACATAGCTCTCACAGGGCAACCATTTTATGACTAGGGGATACACTGTCATATTGCATTGATTAAAATACTCCCAGTCTACACATCACTGTGCTTCTCTACACACACATCTCAAATGCAGTCTCAGAGAAGGTAACCTAATACGGAAAACAGCTCCGCAAAGGAGCTAGTTAACTTTAGCATAAATACTTAACCCTCGAATGAGAAGAATGGAGGAAAATGTGCATATTCCCTTTATTTGAGCTCTGTTTACATCCCCATTCAGGCCAGTAATTAGCCCTCTCCTTAAAATCCACCAACCTTCTCTAAAGCATTCAGTAAGCATACTGCTGACTGCACAGATGAGAGGTGTGAATCTGTGGCATTTGAGACCCCTTGCTCTTCAGGCAGGGACTGACACATTCCATTTCTCAGCAGTACTGTGAGGCTCTCTACACTTGTGCTTGTTACGTGGTAGAGTGATACAATAGCTAATTATAAAATAAATCGTTAACAGCTCCGTAGGGCGAGAGGAAATACTATCACGGTGGTCTGGTACGATTTCACATCACTTTCCACAGCTGTGAACTGCAAGAGGTTGGAGAACGGTGGCCAGTCTGACTATCTCGAACCAGCAGTTAGTGAAAGACTACATATGCATATGCTGCAATGAAAAATAGTATCTCAGATACATTTCTGTTACCAGTAGCTCTGCCACATTCTACTGTGCTGGGCACTGTAGTGAAAAAGCTAAATAATAAAAATCCTAAAGCGAACAAAAATTTGACTTGGTAGAACCATTTCTTGAGCAATTACTCAGCTGGACTTATACAATGGAATTCATGTTAGATCAAGTACTGTGTTCTTTTTTTAAACTGAGACATAAAGACAGCAAATTCAAGCTATCTAATGTAATCTAGTCTAATAGAAATCGTCTTGTCATTCTCTCTTCTTTGAGGCTGCAGAGGCCAACACAGCACTGCCTGAATATTCACAAAAATTAGTAACACAGAATAAATAAAAAAAACTGTGCAAAACATTTTTCAAAGCTTAACAAAGACTTTTGCCCTCTTTAAGATCACATGAAAATTGGTTTCACTGTTCATTGAGCCGTATCTAAGAATGCAATAAAAATACTCTTGTGCATCCACAGTACCTAATTTTCACAAAAGTTTTATGCTGAAAATTAATTTTTAAAGGCTTGTAAAGCAACACCTTTCTAAAGTCATGTTTCAAATACTCTGGCATGTCCGTTTGAAAAGACAGTGCAACAAAGACAAGATAGGGAGTACATCATGATGCCTCCATTTGGAACCACAATAAAATTATTTCTATCTTCACTCTCATTTAAAAAAAAAAAAAAAAAGCTAAGTATAGATTAAATATAGTAATTCAAATCTGGCTGAGAAGCTGCGAACTTTTATGCCAAGTTCTAGCCTGCAATGAATTTAAATGGCCACAAGTATAAATTCCACAAAGAGGAGACTGCAATGAAATCATGGCAGAGAAATAAAAATAGAACCATAAGCAAATAGCATAACTTTAAAGAGGGGAAAGCAAAAACTAGGAAATCTTCTCAAACTTCTGTTTAAAAGAACAAGGAAAAAGTTGGACAGCAGGGCTAGGATCACTGTAAAAACTAAGTGATGGTGTTTGTTTTGGTATATGAAATACAGGAGTGATGTCGAACTGTAAGGGGAGAGTTGCCAAGCTATTCAGAGCAACTCCAAGGCCTGTGAGGCAATTCATCTGCTCTGATTGACTAATGGCCATGACTGAATCAACTTCCCAGTATTTTATTGTAAAATAGTTCACAAATAACTGTGCAGTTCTGAAATGGTAACTTTTAATGCAACCTGCATTCTTATTGCCTGTACAAATCCATACCAGTGTAATATAGATGTATACACCTTTTTTGTTATTTTTCTCTGTGCTCACTGTACGTAGAGAGATCCTTATCCCAAGAACTAACAATGGCTGTACAAGGGATTAGTAGGACTTAGTGGAGGTTTGAGGCTCGAAACTGGTGATCTCTTTGCAGAATGAGGACCTCTGCCAAAGGCAGACACAATAGTTCAGGTACAATAACGCACAAGTTGTTGGTTTATTTTCAAAGCAGGGGTGGTTGGCTATGGGAACGGCAATCATTATTGTACTAACAGTCTCGGGGAAAATATATTGGGAGCCTGTTTGATGATTGGCATGCTGTCATTAAGCATTTTATTGTCAGTGTGTAACAGTGTAAGTAAATCACCTTATTTTTCTATATAATGATTTTTTAAATCGTTTTTCTGGTATTGCTCTTTCTACACATCAGCAGCAAAGATAACTCTTGAAATGCTGTACGTTTCCTAACATTTGAAGACCTCCTAGAAATGAGTGATGGTTAAGCAAGTTCAGGAGAGAAAGGGAGGCAGTGCTCTTCCTTAATACAGAAAGTAACAATATACAAGCCAGGAGGAATTTCCACTCTTTGACACGATTCCTGGCGCCTAAAACTCTTCAAATGCCCTATGGGAGTTGTTGGGCATCAGGTCCTTCCTGGGTAACCTGTGTGCTCGGCACCACAAGTCAGCCTCCTGCATCCTCCCAGGGCACTTCAACAAGAGTCACGGGAAGTTACGATCTGATGGGATCCGGTCTGTGAAAAGGGATTTGTGGACATTGTTGAAGTGCATTGAAGTCTTCTTCAGGTTGTAATGACATGGGAAATGTTCTAATATTTCCAAATAGAGAAACTTGCTTTCAAGCAAGAAATGCAAACGAAACATTTTTAAGTCGTGCTAACACTTCCTATACATTTCCTATAGCAAAATTGGAACTGTTTTTCCTGACAGGGAATACCCACATGATAATAATTACAGATAAGACTAACAAGTTTGCTTTCATGTCGAGCTTTAATTTGCAGAAAATGCAGTGAAGAAACTTAAATCTGGAGGTTTCCATGTGTTTCCCCCACAGCGCTCCTACCTTCCCGCAGGAGCGGCAATGCGTTAGGAAATCCCTGCCTTTTCCCCGAGAACGCCGGGCGAAGCGGGCAGCCCTCGCTGCCGCCGGGCAGCCGCTGACCCGGCCGCCACCTCCCACCGGCAGCGGCACCGGCACCCCCGGCCCCGCCGCACGCCGGCCCCCGGCAACTGAAGCCTTGGCTGCAGGAGGAAAAAACGCAGCCCCCAAAACACCGGGAGCAACTTCCTCTCCTTAATGCCTCCCACCGCGGCCCCCCCCCCCCCCCCCCCCCATATATTTATTCCTAAATTTTAAATTAAACAAAAAAAATTGTAAAAACAAAGGGTTTTAAAATGCGGTACTAAATAACAAACGTTAAAAAA
>JAAGNO010011420.1:0-13254 GCA_033439905.1 Ceryle rudis
GGGGGGGGGGGGGGTTGGACATGGAGTGGTGTGTGAGCAGCTGGGTGGTGTTTAGCTGCTGGCAGAAGTTAAACCATGACAGTTGCTTTCACTGCTTCCCCAAAGCAGAGAGATGTCCTCTTGCCTGAGGGTGGTGGGGTGGGTTATCCTCTGGCTGTGTCCTCCAGCAAAGTTGTTATTCACCCAGGGAAAGCAATTAGCTGGTCTGGTCTCCCTGAGGCAGTGCAAGCTGCAGGAAGAGGTGGACCTTCAGAAGAACCTCATTTAGAGCAGAGCCGGGCCACTTTTTGCCTTTGCCTGTGTACTGAGTGGGAGCTGCCATCACGCAGAACCTTCGCTGTATGGGTGTGGAAGGAAAGCTGCCTGGTGACTGCAGAAGACAAATCCCTAGGTCATCTTTTCAGAGAGATCGTTATAACACTGGATCTGTCCTGTTTTATCAGTGTATGTACAGCTGCCGATGCTCATGTTCTGCAATTATCTGGCTTGTTCCACAAACAGGGTGTTCATCAGGGGATAAATAACTGGAGGAAAGGTCACATGTTACCAAGCAATGCTTCCCCTGTGCTTTGTCGCAGTCTTAATTTTATTCAGACACTAACAAAATGCACCTATTTCAGTAGTTCCACTAATGAGCTGGTACTTTTGGGCATCTTAGAAAAAGGGGCAAAGGTACGAAGGTTCAATTATTTGTTGTTTACTTTTGCCTTCTAGTTCCCTCAAATTGGCTGCTTGAGCACACAGGGATCATGTACTATCCTTGGTCTACTATTGTTAGCCACATACCAGCAATACCATCCCCTTTTACTTTCATTATCCTCTTAGTTACAGCATGCGTGTGCTACAGGGGAGGGGAGGCTTCTTTTGAAAGCTGGAGGATTTTCCCAGTAAAATGGTACTCTAGTAATTTTTTGTTCGTGAAGAGCAAATTGCACCACACCAGTCAGGGCAAGGAGGAAATCCTTAACTCACTGAGTTTTGCAGCATGTGTGGACCAAATACTCAATTGCAGGCAGCCCTGGTGTGTGCTCTTGCACAATTATAGCCTATCTGAATGTGCAATGTAAAGATGTTTGTGATGAATTCACCGCTCACAGATGGCCCGGCCACGTGGGCATTATTCAGTGCATTGCAAGTGCAAGACCCTCCCTGGTAGGTTGGATGACCTAATGGAAACTAAAGGACCAGAATGTGACAAGTGAGAAACAAATACGTTACATCTGCACAAAGAAATTAAATATGCTGAGGAATGCTCTGGCACTTCACCTGTTTTGTATGGAGCACCTTGCACCTCTGCTATCAGTGTTTTGTTTTGTGGGTTATTTTTGTTGTTGTTTGTTTGTTGTTTTGGGGTGGTTTTTTTTTTTAGTTTCTGAAGCAGGATGGCTTTGTCCAAATGCCTCACACTTCAGAAGAGGGGAAAACCACACAGATGGAGACCGTTATTTTCCACAGGATGTAAGAACAGAGAAACTGAAAAAGGTGTTTAGAAGTCACACAGGATTATTTTTGTGGTTAAGGATCTAGAGAATAACTCGGGTATCTAATTTTTTTTCCCTTAACACTTTTCCTGTCTCTCTTTTTTTTAATAATTAAAAAAATGTAAACGATACATTTCTAAAAATCTTCTGCTAACTGACACGGTTTAGAAAAATGAGTCACTTTAATGAGGATTTTTTTATGAATAGGAATTCTGAAGTTTTAAAATCTCACATAGAACTCATTTAATTTTGGCAAAGCTAGTAATAATCTCTCTCTCACAAGACACGTATCTGGTTTTGGTAGCAGTAGGAGGCTGCAACATATCCAAACCTTTGGTCACTCTCGGACTCCAGCATCATGAGCTTTGAGCCCTATACATGTATTAACTAGGGAATCAAGTCCAGGGGAGAAGCAGAAACAGTTTTTCTGGTAGCTCATTGTTTGCATTTGACAGCTGTTGGAAACTGCTTACACGCTGGAAATATTAATAGTCTGGATGGAGATAAGTGAGGCAGGCAGGCGGGAATGAGAGGAGCTGTTTATCACGTGGCTTTCCTCCACGGCTGCAACTTCCTCTGGACAAGTCAGATAATGCGATTTGCTCCTAAAACGCGCGTGGCAGAGAGCAGAGTGTTTCCTTGGAGCCGTAACCAGAAATCAAAGGCGGCAGCGGGGTTAAGTGAGTGAAAGGCTCGTGCCTTCTCATTAAACGCCGGGCTGGTCCTGGAGCTTTACGCAGCCACGGCAATTACTTTCTGAGTCTACCCAGGAGGGAAGAAGAGAATCAATCCTCTTTCCTACGAACCTTGTTTCAGTGAGTTATGCCTCCAAATGCAAAAATATTCACCTAACATCACAAACGCCACCAAATGGGTACACTTAAAATCCAAATGCTCTATCAGCTCTGCTCCTCAGCCTGCTCTGTTACCCACCACACCTCATGAAAGGGCACAGCTCACTGCATTTCCTCAGAGTCTCTGTTTTTATGCCCCATCACAGCAGTATCGAAGCAAAAGCACAGTTTAGCATCTCCCAGGATGATAGCATACTTGGGTTACTGCTGGTGCGTTCAGATTTTGAATAGTTAAAAGTCATTCTCAGCATCGCAAATTAAACAACTGGAGGCAGGGGAAGAGGGAGATAATGACAGATCTGTAATTTAAAGTTCTTGAGAACTGTTCATCAGACTTACTAGGCAATTAAGTAACTTGCAAGATAATTTTGCTACAGTAAACCAGAAGTCAACTTTTGTCTCTATATTGCATTTAAATGCTGAGGGAAAGCAAGCAGAAATGATCACAATACTTCCCCACACAGTCACTTCAGCAATCTGGATGCTTTGGAAGTTGAAAAGGGGATAATTACTGACAGCTTAAAGAGGGCAAGAAGTGCAAAGGCAGGAAAACACTTGTGAAATATCCGGTGTAACCAAGATTATATTAATGTTCAAATTTGCAGGTGAAAAGCTGTGTTTCAAGTTTCTAAGCCAGATGTCACAAGCATTATTTCAATGGTGTATATACACCAAGGATGTGCCAGGACGCTGGTGTCCTCTACATCAACACAAACAAAAGGAAGTATCTTTCTTGATTTGAAACAAAAGTTATAATTTAATTAGCTCTGAATCAATCTTTTTCCCCACAAGTCATCTGCTAAGCCAACCTGCATTCCCCATGCATCTTGCTGATGGGAGAACCCGTGCCTTAAATGAGGGGGTAAAAAGGACTGCGAGCCTGCTGATGAGAGGTGATCAGTGAACCACTCCATTGCCTGTAAGAACAGCAATCTCTCCTTCAAATCCTCCCTCTTTGGTCTTTTCAGGTGAATTTATACTCATATCTTTTCACCTGCTAAAGGTTAATAAACCGTTGCTCTCAGTTTGATAAAAAGTGTAAGGATGAGGCAGCTACAACCAGAACAAAATACGATTACACAACATAATTTTGCCCCTTCTAGTTTATTACAGATCTTTTCATCATTTCTGGGACTACCACTAAATGGTTCAGTTTCAGGTCTATTATACTTGATAATTTACATTCATTACAATCGGGGGTAGGTAACTGTGGGGCTTATTATCACATCCATTACGAGTGACACCATTTGCAAGATGCTCAACACTAAATGTACTTGTTGCTGCAGCGATACAGGCTGGGAAATTGCTCTACATTAGAGGAGAGGAAGGATGGATAGATGAACTAGAAAAAGATGACCAAGAAATCAGTGGGGATGTACAAATTAGAAATAGGCTACTGAGAAATTACTGGGGATGTCCCAGCTCTAAATTAAAACAAAAATAAAGAGCAAAGGTTTAAACTACAATGTGTTGTAGATATTCCAAAACAAAGTAGACCTAGGGACTGAGCAAGGGATCTGCTCAGCCTAGGGCGCTGAGTAACAGACACCCACCATTGTGAGATGCCTTCTCAGGTCTGATTTTGTGAACTGTGAGATGCCAAGAGCTCTGCAGGGAGGTTAATTTCAAGCCTGCGCTCCTGCGCCGAGCCCCATAACTCCTCCTGCTGTAGCCAATCCCCCCCCGGGAGTGGGTCCCTGGCTGGCAGCCAGCCCTGCTCTCGCTGCCCGGCACAATCCCACCGGCTACTCCTCAGCGACAAGAGGGCAGGCGCAGCCCGACACCTGGTCCTGTGGCCGGGGCCCTCCTTGGCAGCTGACAGGGAAATCTCCCTGCCAGGTGGCTGCACTTCAATTACATGCGCTAGGCATTGTAGGGTTAATAAGGATCTGGAGGGAATCTTTTATTCATATAACACAGTATGCCTTTTGTTGATCTTTGAATAATGTTGCTTAAAATCCATTAAATTAAAATACTCTTTCGGGAGCAGGGCCTGCAACAGGTAGAGCAGCTCAGCGGTACCTACCCAGGGCTGCTAGAGCGTGCAGCCTTACCCCAGGCACACGGCTGCTTCAGGAGAAGCTGAGGATGATGAAGTCAGCAGTTCAAATAACAGTTTTTTTCCTGGAAGTGACCTCTCGGTAGGGGGAATGTATTCCCCTTTCACGGCACAGCTCAGCTGGTCTGTGTGCTGCGATGTCACTCCGTTTCCCCAGCAGAGCAAATTAAAATGCTGGAGTATTTTTATAAAATCTGTGCTTTTTTTAACTTAGAAAGTAGGGGTAGGGGCTGAGTGGAGAGGGGAGGCAGCAAAACTGAAAATGCAAGCGCCTCCTTCACAAAAAGGCAAGTTAATGCAGTAGTTCCACTGCTGCCAACCTCTTCTAGATGTTCTACTGCTTCTAAAAAAGTTCCCCATACGTTTTCAGTAACTCAAGTTGGACAGAGTCTTAGCATCACGGTTAATTATGGGACAACAGGCAACTTAACAATGGAGCTGTGTGTTATACAATTTAAATAACCAAGTTCTCAATTCAAGCACTGGAGAAATTATGGTGGAAATGGAGAATGAGTAGTAGGGAGGGTGCTGGGAGGCTGGGTGGCTACGTGACGATGTGACCCTAGTTCACAGTCACTGTTTTAATGCCCAGGACTCTTCAGTTTTAGACTATTTTTTTCTTAAAAACATGAGAATGTCCCAATCAGAAAACAGGCTAGTGTATGCAGGTAACATAACACACAGGATCAAGGACAGAAGTGCTGAAAAGTGCCCCACAATGTACAAGAGAAAAACTATTTCTGCAGATAGGAAGAAATTATGATTCTAGAAACAACGTGAAGGGCTTTGAAAAACAGCAAGGTGGTCAAAATGAACGGGGAGTGGATGTGGAGCAGAAATCCTGCACCAGACTGCAGGTTCCTAAACTGTGACACAGAGTCAGAAGTAACTTCTGCTCCTGCTGCCTGTAAGCCAACACCAGGCAGGAAAGGTGGGTGACAACTGGTGACAGCTCTGGTCCCTTTCTCCAAGGCTACCAAAAGCCCCACATAAGAGCCCCGGGTGAAGGAGTGGAGCTGTTCTGCTCCGCACAGCCCTCTCCCTCTGCTTCCTGGCAGATCTTTTTGACACATCTCACTTGTGTGGAGCAGAGAAACGCTCCTTTTTGTGGTAGATGACCACAGATCACCTCGGGGGCTGACCCTTCCCTGGCACATGCCTTGAAGCACCATCTCCAGCGTCACAGACTGGACACTAGCAAAGCGTGTGTGCCCAGGACCCAAACCTCGGGGGGATGTCCTGTCCAGGAGTCAGGCTGCTGTTCAGCCCCTGTCAGGGCGTGGAAGGTGCCCAGGTTGCACAGCCCTCCTCACAGAAACAGACCGAGGCAAAATCTGGGAAGTTTTCTTTTTGCTCTTGGCTTCTACCAAAGCACATCCATTTTTAGTGGTGACACCATCTCTTGAAGACATTGCCCTTTAAGCTGAATTCCTAAGGTTCTTTGAAGTGCTTAACTGCTGAGTCACGTCAGATATAAAAAGAGATCAAGGGGATCCCAAAGAGAAGGGGGAAGAGCAGAAGATGAATTTTTAATGAAGCATCAAAGCTGGTGGCAGCAAACAGAGCAGGAAAACATAGAGGGACAGTGACCCAGGGAAGAAGTGGCACAGCAGTAATGCTGCATACGGCTGCAATCACACCTCACCAGGAAACATTTCGAGTGATAAAATTCTTCTTTGTTCAAGGTTTCTTCCAATTTTTCTTAAATCTTAAATTTATAAATGAAATACCTGCTGAGCTATAAGCTTTCTGAACTAGCATTTTTTAATTTAAACTGAATTTTTAATTAAAATAAGAAACGATAACAAGAAACAATTTTGAACATGTCCTACTTTACTGCTTGATTTGCAGGATATTGTATTTGTAATTACAGCCTTTTGAAAGCTGCAGGTTTTGTACTGCTTGAGAAACACAGTAGACAAATTTTCTGAATTCTGAGCAGAACGCTGCCTGGCGCACTAGATGACACTTTCCTACAACATCCATCATCAGAGGCCAGTTGATGGTTATTTAACTTACTCTCTCAAAACGTGACCAACAGATTGCAACCAGTTTTAAAAAAGAAGGGGTCTATCACTCACTTTTCCCCTATTCTAACTACAGTTACTGAGTTAGTTATTTCAACACCGAAACAACCTCGGTGCAGTTACACACTAACACTTTCTGTACTTATCTTCATGAGGAGTTCACCGAGCAGTTTCTTTGCAGTCAATACCAAAAGGAGAATCAGTGTCTTTGGCGGAAGTAAGAGTAGCCACAAACAGCCGGGCAAATTTGTCACGACGACTGTGTCACCACCTACAACAGTCCCCTGCTATGGGAGCTGGTCCTGTGAGCAGCCCACAAAATGTCATCATTTGCTGGAGAATATCCACTGCAAAGCGAGGTGAGGCCATCCAAATGACTTCACTTGTATATTAACTTTGGAAATATGTTACAGCCTTGCCTTCGGGAGTGATTTCACCCGGCTGCAGCGCTCACTGTGCCGCCACGCTTGCTTTCTGGTTTTAACCAAGCTGGTGTAAGAGCAGTCATGCTGACACACCTAAAGGGGTTATTTGGAATTAAACATTTGGCTTTTTTGCAACACATCTTTTTTGATAAGTGCCTTGGCTTTGGCGCGGTGTTTATCTGCGCAGGCACACGGTTATCTGATCCCGGTGTATATTGTCGTTAATATCACTGCATATTTATATCGTGCTACCTCCAACAAGGTCGGGCTACCCGGGTATTAGAATCTGCCTCTACGAAGCAGATCCTGTTCTGCAGCTCGAAACAATGACCAGCACTTCTGAATAAAAGGGAGAAAGTGAACATTAGCACATCAAAGGCCCCTTTCTGAAAGAAGAAAAATTGCATGATGCACACTTTAATCTTTCTGACAATCTATGCATGGATTGATCTGAATTCTGTTTTTCACATAAATGTGAATGCTTGATAGGAGGACATCTTTACCAACAGAGGAAAGAACAGAGGAGGACGTGTGAGGGCAGCCTTTGAACTTTTAAAAATATAGATCAACATGTGATAATATTTAACAACTGATAGAACAACATCCTCCTTATGTCTCTTAATAAACCCAAATAATGTAAAATGCCCTTTGCAGGCAACATGCAGAAAAACTGTTATAAATATTTTGATCTTAAAAGGCAATTTAAGAAATTAGTAGTAAACAAAAGACAGACAACATGAAGATCTTCCTGTAAATGTCTATTATTTAAAATCAGTTGCCCATCATAAAACAGCCTTAAATGTAATTCACTCAATTAGCACTTCTGTTTAGCTAATGAAGGCTAGCATGGTACCTGCACTTAGAGATTGTAGAAGAAAATACAGCTAAAATATGTATACAACATATATTCCACTAATCATGCTCCTTCTGCTGTGGTCAGCGCAGAGATTTCTGCACGTACAGCCTCTGGTGTTGCAGAAGACTTAGCCCAGAAAGGCAAACTCATCTAGGCAGCTCTCTACTCAGCAAAGTATATATAGAACCTATAGAGAAGCACTTCCAGAGCACACAAGCACACGCCAATGGCACGACACTACCAAAGGCTGCAGGGATAGCTCAGTGACGGAGCTCCCTACCCCCTCTCCATCAGATTGTTACTTCTGACAGTTTAACACCGTAGAGGGGGTGGCTTTGATTGCCCTGATTCCACTTAGGCAGCACTTACTTTTATTCTGTTCCTAAAAAAAAAGCCTAATTTGTTTGGTTATAACTCAGCCACAGTGAGTAGAAGGGTATCTCAGAAGAACGTAAATAAAATGACAGCCTTCGATTTGCAGAATGTCACCAGTGGAGAAAGCAGAGGCACCAAAGCCTTCACGCCTTGACACTTGGCACAAACTGGTACAGTCCCAAACAAAACACACGCACGTCCCCCAAAGCCTGAGAAAACCCCACTTTTCTTGCAAACCTGTCAGCGACCTGAAAGCTAAACTACTGCAGTTACAAAGAGGAGCAGCAGACCACAGTCAGAGTTGCCCAAATGGCCTGTTAAAGTGGGGAGTCAACGGTGAGAGGATGTTAGCATATGGAAATACTGGAAAAGGGATTAAAAATGACCATGTTGGAAATCTCTCTTTTAAGTCAATGAAAACACTTGACATTCATGGTAGGATTGGTCTAAAGGAGGACAGTGGCATGAGAAAAACAGAAGATTAATGTGACTGAGAACAGTCACGACATAGAAAAGTTTGCCTGTGCCTTACCTTAGACACCAGTGCTGCTAGAGAACAGCCCACTGAAGGTACAATAAAAAAACAGGGTGCTTTTTTTAAACTCATTTTGCAAATAACATCTGAAATTTAAAGGCAGCAATATATTCACTTTTCTAAACACAGTGTGTTCAGCCCCATACCCCAGACTTGTATTTCACTTCGTATTTTGCTTCTCCCAGCTACAGCCTTACTGAAAGCGCCGGGTGAAACGCATGCTGGGGGAGGAAAGAATGGCTGGACCGGACAGATGGTCTGCCCTTGGATGCTGAAAAGGGGTTTGAAGGAGTCGAGTGGTATGACTTAATTCTCGTTCTGAATATTTAAGGTAAACACAGATCAATCCAAATGAGGCAAAGCACAGCTACAGGACACCGTGCTGTATATAAAATTGGGCAACAGATCATGAATACAAAAACGCTCCAGCAAAAAGGGTCTGTTCTCCTTTACTGATCTCTCCAGCTCCAAAGCTGGTCACAACAGTAACTTGACATTCACATTCAGCACAACCATTTGACTATAGATTCATAATATATAGAAAACTTCTAAGACTTTTTCTTAAACAGATGAAATACAAGGGGAGGAAAATGTGTCCCTGCATACATGGTTTTATTTACTGGTCTCTGTGTATCTTCTCCAATGACACACGGGAAGTTACTGTTTTGGGCATTAAAAAGGACTCTGAAGTCCATGTGAGACTTTTATTTGTAAACACTGGTTCTGCAGATAGTGCAGCTGACAGGAAAAATTGATACTAGAAGTAAAATCTCCCCCCTTTGCTTTCCAAGATCCCAGGACTTTGTGTGTTGGCTTTTGGGATTGCGAAATGCATGTTGCTGTGGTATTAAAAAAACAAACAAACAAACAAAACCCCAAAAACCCAACCCAACGGAAACACTGGCATGCAAATCCTATTCAACAACTCGAGAATACTAAGGACTTTTACAAGGCAAAGAACACGTTAAAAGTTCATTAATTAAACAGTGCTTGGGAACAGATGGAATGGCTATCTGGGCTCTAATTACTGTAAGTTGGTACAGAGGTTCGCAGACCTTAATGAGGTTCAATAAAATGAATGATTACACATCAATCACAATTAGAGAAACCTGTAAGATGCGCTGAATTATCACGGCAACAAGTCATAAAACAGGGGAGCACAAAACCCAGCTGGCTTCATAAAGATTTCTGAATTGAAATGGTTCTTTTGGCTTAGAATGTTTCCTCACCACTACCAGGCCCATAAAACCAGTCAGTGATTTAACCACAAGGGCTGCACTGTCCCTCTCTGGGGGACATCCTGGAGGGTGGATTAGCCCCAGAGTGCAGCACCTAATGGGGCAGGAACAGCAAAGCCAAGAAGGAACCAGCTGAAAAAGAACCAGGGATGGAAACAGAAAGAACGGGGAATGCTTTGTTGCACTTTAAGTAAGTTGTTGAAAATAAAGACGCCGATGTTTCTTTTTACCCTCCCGGTGAAATGGAGAAATGGAGATGTCAAACATCAGGTACAGAGGCTGTTTAAAACCAGCACAATTAGAAAGTGCCCTGTGAGGGGAAATAGTGTAGTTGAGGTTATCTGGACTGATACGGGTGGATGTAACTGCTAGTCCTGCAGCTCCAAACCTTTACATAACACAGAGTTTTATTGAAAAATTAAGGACAGAAAACTAATCCCAGCCAATTCCGTTCCTTAGCACTGGAGCCGCCTGTGGGAAACTGTTTTCAGAGCCTTGAATTTCCCAGCTCAAATAGCTGCTGGCAGAGCGGGGAAGAAGGTGGTATGATGGAGACAGGAATTAATAGTAAAGAAAGTGAAGTAGCTGAGCATCGACTTCAGTGCTTGTTCTCCAAAGTAACAGCCCTATGATTTTAGCAGCTTCGCTGTACTGCTGCACTTCTGCTGCCTTACTGGTGTTAGTCTGGTGGGCACGGCCTTTAGAAACACCAGAAGTCACCTTTCAACGCCTGGAAGTTAGAGTCACAGGTAGGGTGCAAGTTAAAGTCAGATCTTTCAGGAACAAAATAAAAGAGAAATGCACGCTAGCTTGAGGTTATTTTCTCCATTGTAATGACTACACTTCCAGGATGTTGCATTTTTGGTATCAAGACTTCATGGTAATGAAAACCTGAGCTAACCCCCAGTTTGTTTGTTACAGAGATAACATCAAGATTTCAACGTAAAGTAACTGCTACGTGCCCACCACCACTTTGCTGGGCTGAGAGGCAGGCAGGATAGTGCTTGTTTTATTCGACGAAGCAAGGCAGCTAGCGACTAGCAAGGTCTTGTAAGATCACCCGCATTGGCACACAGGTGAAAATGAAGGGGATGGATAATCCTAAATAGGTACAAGAAATCTACCTCTTCAGCAGAAGTTACAAGTCCTCAAAAAACCTGGCCCAGACCAATTCAGAGAAAGTATTAAAAAGCAGCAAATGAACTGAGATGATATTTCTTTAATCAAAAATGTTTTATATGTGCTAAATTGTTACGTAGCATTAGATTTAAAAAATCTTTAAAAGCCATCTGTTCCTGTTTATATCCTAAAACTCTGACAGCTAATCTTACTGTGAAACACACACAGAAGTACGATACGGAAGAAGGAAAAAACACAAATCAAATACACCAGCCAATAACCCCACTGTGAAAAAGTAACTTTCTCCTGTTCTCTCTTGCAGTCTCCACGTTTACATCCCCAACCTAATAGAAAGCCCCCAGTAACAGAATTGCTTTAGAAGTTTTTCAAGCACACGTCGAAGCAAAGTCTTTCCTCTTTAAAGAGTGACATAAGATTATAGTGCTACCCGGTGCAGTAGCCTTGATAAGAGAGGCACAAAAATTGTGCCCCTCATCCTCTTTTTATCAGCTGCACAGGTTGGAGGGATGTCAGGAGGTGATCCAGCCTCACCTCCTCCAAGCGTGGCCAACACTGACTTCAGGAGCTCATTTTTACCAAAAAAAACAAAGCAATTAAGAAAGTTTAAAGATAAACCTAAAAATGTTTTTCCTGTTTAAAAAAACCCTAGTTTGTAACTTCTGAATGAAGTGATTGCAGCATGGATGATTCATGAAAAACATAACCTGAAATCAGGCTTTCTTTGAAAGAGAAAAAGAAGGGAAGTTGGAAAGATGATGTAACCCTATATTGGTGATTGCGTGTTTGAATTAACGCAAATGCCAGCTCGCTGGGGACACGTGCATCAAATGGCCCACGTGCACATCCAGCTGGTCTTCTGCCTCTCTACACCTTCTCACCACCCGTGGAGAGGTGAGCACACAGCTTTAGGGACACAGGAGTGCCTCGCTGGATCCAAACCACTATTTCCAAGGCTTTGGCTACCGTGAGGACCTGCCAGAAGCCCCACAGCGGGCTGGTGGGGAGGCACCAGCCCCACGAACGCTCTCCAACTATTGCCTAGTAAAGACTCCCTGAAGCCAGGACCTCTCCTCACAAACACTCCCTGCCGGAGCCTCGCCCTTGCCAAAGCACTGCCCACGGGGGTGCCCCGTAACAAGTTGCTCTGAGGGAGCCCCCACCGCTGAGCTCGGCCACCTTCATCCTTCACCGCAGGTCCCTTTGTTCCTTTGTTGCAATGGAGGGAGCGGGAGCTTCCCGCCCCACCGCCCGCTCCGCTCCCTTCCCCACCACTCATACCTCCCTTACACTTTTTGTCTGGTAACAGCAGTTTGCGAGCCCCAGCTTTTCATTCTGCTCTCCTAACGAGTCTTTTCACAACCTATATAATTCTGTGCTCATGCAGAGGACCCATGTGCCACGCAACCAGGATGTGCTTTAGTCTTCTCTGAATTTTGCCGTTTAATTTGATGATTACACTGTAAAAATTAAGATGCATCCTTTTAATCTAAATTACTCAGGGTAATTTAACCTAATTTTATTAAAACATAGAAGCCATTGCTGTACGCTCTGCACAAAGGAATTAGACTGGAAGGTTAAGAATCGGCATCAGCAGTACCAGCAGCTCCCTCTAGTTGGAAAGTGTATTATTTTTCTCCCTGAAGAGCTCATTTATAGGAAAGAGGGCCAGATATTACAAGCTTCTTACAATAAGTGGCTTGGTAACTCAAGCTGTAATATACAATCATTGTAGATCTACTTCGCTACGTGGTTTTGATTCTCACTTAAATGAAAAGAACTTTTTGTTATCTGTGCTGCCTTTTGTTTTTGTAATACGCAGCTACCAGAAAAAAATTAAAATTCTCAACATTTGACAAAGAGTCTAACTTTGGAACAACAACAACAACAAAATTGCTGCGTGTTAGGAGGGTGATTTGAAAACTGCATTTGACTGAAATTTAAAACAAGCGTTAGAACTTGCATACGCTTTAAATAAATATAGGGTTTCGTATATTGATCCCGAAGCCACCTCCTTACATTTCCAAGGCTTTGAAACTAAAGAAGAGGCTTTTTAGCCTGAGGGGTTAAAAGTGTGGGTGTGGAAGTGGGCTTTTGTTAGAAAAATTAGCAATGCTATGAGTCATTGTGCATTAGCGGCAGAATAGTTTTGCATCTTGTATGACTCCAGACACCATATGCCATGCGAGGGCCTGCTCCACTGTGCGGCGCGGCGGCTGCCGACGGGCGGCCACGTGGGCATCCCCAGCGGAAAGGCTGCGAGCGAG
>JAAGNO010011423.1:0-15309 GCA_033439905.1 Ceryle rudis
TCATTTCACTGACTTGCTGGAGAAGCCAGAAGAAGGGGAGGAGGGGGAGGACGAGGGGGGGGATTAGGAGGCGAGGGGGGTTGGATGAGGGGGGTACCGGGGGAATGAAGAGGGACGGGCGGGAGGGGATGAAGAGGGACTGAGGGGGTAGGGGGCTGGATGACGAGGATAAGGGGGGATGAAGAGGTAGTGGGACATGAGGGGAGATGTTGGGGTGATGACAGGTGAGGAGGAACATGGCGGGGCTGACAGGTGGATGGGGGAAATGGGGAATATGGGGGCTGATGGGGGAATGGGAATGACTGGGGATGTGGGGTCATAAGGGAGATTGGGAAGTGAGGGGGGGATGTGGGGACAATGACAGCTGGATGGGAATGAAGGGGACATGAGGAGACATGGCTTTGTGGGGGCAATGATGGGTAGATGGGGTGAGCAGGAAAGTGAGGGCTGAAGGGGGACTGGGGGTGTGAGAGGGAATGTGGGAGTGATGAAAGAGGGAGTGAGGTGATGAGGGAAGGAAATGAGGCATCAAGCCCCACCACCCACATGGCTGAGAGCTGTGAGCACTTAGAATCATAGAATCATTTTTGTTGGAAAAGACCTTTAAGGTCAAGTCCAACGATTAACCCAGCACTGCCAGGTCACTATTAAACTGCATGCCTCAGCACCACATCTACACAGCTTTGAAACCTCTCCAGAGATGGGGACTCCACCAATGCCCTGAGCAGCCAGTTCCAGAGCTTCACAACCCTTTTGGGGATGAAATTGTTCCTCACATCCAACCTACACTCCTCTGGTTCAGCTTGAGGTCCTTTCCTCTTGTCCTGTCACTTGTTTCTTGGGAGAAGAGGCTGATTCCCACCTGGTTCCAATCTCCTTTCAGGGAGCTGTCAAAAGTGAAGAGGTCTCCCCATGAGCCTTCTTTTCTCCAGGCTGAACAACCCCAGGTCCCTCAAGCCTCTCCTCACAAAACTCGTGCTCTAGACCCCCCACCAGCTTCATTGCCCTTCTCTGGATATGCTTCAGCACTTGTGTCACTGCAGCAACATTGGCACTCCAGAGTGATGGTGCGTGTCAGCGTGTGCGCCACTGCAAGTATGTGTGTCTGCATCAGTGTGTATGTTTGTGCATGTCTGTCTGCCTGTGCACAGTCATGTGTGGCAGCAATGCCCATGTCAGCATCAAGTGTAACTGTGCCTGTGAGCCCCACCACTGCACATGGTGGTCAGTGGGTGCAACCATGGGACACTGTCATCCCACTGCTGCTAAGTAAACCCACAGTGGCTAGGGACAATGAGAACGAGTGTGTCAGGTCCCCAGCCCAGGCACACATGGCTGCACACTCACCTGGAGGCAGGAGGGTGGGCATGCCCCAGGCATGTTCCCCCCAGCTCCATCTTTCCAAAATGTTCCCCTCAAATCACAGGCAGTAGCTATGTAGGGACTGAGCAAGGTCAGAGCAGACACAGGGCAGCAACCTGGATTTTCATTGGAACCTTGCAGGGAGTCTGCAGGCTGTATTCCTCCCCATAGTGACCCTATACAAGGCCAAGCAGAGCCCTCACCCAGCTGTGATCCCAGCCCTGGGTGCAGAAGGAGTGGGAGAGCCAGGACTATCCACCTCCTTTAGCCCAGAGAAATCGGACTTGGGGCTAAGCTGAGAGGAAGCTTTTTCAAATACTTGCTCAGTCAGGAGGGAAATGCAGAGACACTGTTCCAGGTCAAAACAAACCATCATCACCATACAAAACAAATCGCCTTTTAATACGTAATCAAATACAGGGGTTGAGTTTCAGGACGTCTTTTTCTCCCTGGCATCTACCAACAGCAGTACAAAGAAATCACAAAGCGTAAAACGAGGCACTGCCACAAAAATATACATTATGTGCACATACACAACGTATAAAGGAGATAAGACGCACGTAACGGAGCACCAGGGGTTTGTCTTGGCACCAACCAGCAGAGCCTGGCAGGGTGTCCCCTCTGAAAGGACACCTCTGGCAGGACTGGGACCCCCTGGCATCCCCAGAACCATTTCATATCATCTTGTAGTTGCCAGGACCAGGTGAGCAGAGTCCATCCTGCTGTGTTTTGGGTCCACTGATTTGTAAGGCTCTGTATCATGGCCAGTCAGCTCCTTGCTGTGTTCTAGGTGCTCCTCCAGGCCACTTTGGAGGAGTCCAGTGCATTTCCAGCATTGCAGCTAGGAGCTTGACCCTTCCTGAGCCCCATCTTTCCCTGTGAACAGCCCTGGGAGCCCCAGCTCAGTGAGGCAAAGCAGGGCATGAAGGAAGACACCCAAGGAGATGAGGACACATGCAGGCTTACTGCTGGGCTAGCCCTGAACTAATCACCCCACTCTACTCGCTTGATAAACACTACATGCTTAATATTGGTGTGAGAGGCGGATGCAGTAATGCTCAGGGTGATACGTGCAAGGGGGGAAGATGTGTAGGTCACCAACCACTGTGATCTCTCTGAAGCAGGCTTGCAACATCTGTCTTGAAACAAATGCTTTTCCCCCCATAACCACTTTTTCTGTGAGTTTTCCCTGATGGATCTGGGAAAATTTGCCCCTTGGTGGGGAAAAAAAAAATAATAAATTTGCTTCTTAGGTTAAAAAACACAAAAGAAAGGGAATTCAACAAAAGTGGAATCCAGGACAACAGCTTGAAGGGCACAGAGCTGGTCTGAAGTGGAGAGGCAGAGGCAGTCACTGCAATCCTTTCGTGCCTTCCCCTCTCAGTGCTTTGGCAAAATCACATCCCGAGCAATTGCAAGGGTTAAACCCCATTGCTCCTAAACCCCACTGCTCCTCTGTCTGCTCAAACTGCTGAGCACAGGAGAGGAAGGCAAGAACAAGCCAGTGCCAAACCCAAGGGGAGCTTGTTTGGACCTTTCCCATGCAGCTGTAAGGGAAGGCCAAAGCCTGGTACATGCCTCTCCCAAACTCCCCCGGAAGGCTGCTGAAGACCCCAAAACCTTGACCTGCCTCTCCTCTCACAAATTCCACCTCCATTCATAGACCCTTCAGACACTGTCGAGCTTCTCAAAGCGCTTGGTAATATCCCCTTTTCTAAAGGAACTGGGTCACCATGGGCTCGGGAGGAGGGTGGGAGATGGGAAACCCAGGAGAGAGGGAGCAAGGAGCAGAGCAGAGGGGCTCAGGTAGGCTGAGATGATGCAGCAACATGGCAAGGGTGGTTCATGCACACAGCCCACGCTGCATTGAGAAACAGCGATTCAGCACTACACACCTGTAAGGCAGCAGGTCCATCTGCAAGAGGCTGCCATGAGTGCACAGGCCAGCAAGAAGGGTGGTGTCCTTCTTTGGACCCCAAGAGTCTGTCAAACTGGCATGGCTGCATCTCCCTGAAAGGCTTTTCGTGGAAAAAAAACCCCACAAACCACTTCATCCTAGAGAGCCTAAAAGCTCTGTTAGGGCACCTTGTCAGACACTGGAAGACTAAAAATCCTGAGCAACCAAGAAGCAGGAGGCACCACTTGCATATGTGCATGGCCAGAAGAGCTCATAATCACTGGTGGCTTTTCAAAATGTGTCTCCTGGTTCATAGTTCATGGTGAGGCTTCCAAACAGGCTGCCCACAAATGGTGCTGTGCCTGCTCCCCCCCCCCCACCTCTCACTCCACCACTGTGAACTGGTGCACCCCTCAGGTCCTGCAGCCCTCACACCTCACCTTGAGCTGGATCTCGCAGGTGCAGAGCGGCTGCCTGCCCACAAAGGGTGCTGGTGGGAAGCCAGAGCTCCACTCTGAGGAAGGTGGTGCTGCTGTACCCACCTTCATTGGGAGAGATGCTGAGCACCTCAAAACTGAGCTCGGTGAGGAACGTGATGCTCCAGGGTGGCTCTCACTGGGGGAAGGCAAAGCGCCCGGTGGCTGCGTAAGGGATATTTTAGAATCATCACTAGGAAAGTTGTTCTCAGATCTAAAAAGGCTATTTCCATACTGGCACTCAGGCAGGGCAAGGTGTTCCGTCCAGTGGGTGCTGGGACCCGTGCTGGAACCCAACAGGAGTCCCCTCTGTTGAACCAGACCTGCCCCACGGCATCTCTGAGGAGCTGCCTCAGCTTGCAGGAGCCATGGCTGGCACTGCATGAACCACTTGTCCTCTTGAAGCACCACCTGCTCCCCTTCCCAGGAAAAGCTGGGCTCTAGGTGGGCTATCAGGGGCTGCCTGGGAAAGCCACCAGACTCTGGCAGCTGGCTGACTCCTAAGGTTGCCAATGCCTGTGAAGGAAGAGCAGCCTCCTCATCATGAAGGTCCCCAGCCCCAGAGAACAGGGACTCATGCAAGCCCTGTGCAGGACAAGGAGGAGGCTGGGAGGGCAGCAGCCACAGCCCAGTCCTGGGGTTGCTCTCAGGGTGGCCAGCCAGCAGAGTTTGTGACTCCAGGTGCATTCCTGCCACTTCCAGCTGGTTTGGAGCTATGGCCATCCAAGCCTCTGATGGGCAATCTCCTGGAGAAGTGCTCTGACCAAAAGCATTGTCTGGGTGTACCTGGAGCGGGACATTGTGCCACCGAGTCACAAGTGTGTTAGAGTGCAATGGAGCTGGGCAGCTTGAGTCCACCAGCTTGCACCCTGGCTGGCTCCGACTGTTAGGAATAGTGTTATCTACAGGAGCAGAGGTTGTAACTTCTGCTTGAAGCAGTGGTTCTGCGTTTGCCAGCTGAAGTGCTACAGAGGACTTCCTGCTGGAGACATCCAGAATGGCACCCTCCACCAGCCGAGCTGGGTTAAATGGGACCTGATGTTCTTGTTGAGCTGAGCTGGCCTCAGATGTAATGGATACTAAAGACACCACGGCACCTTGGCCTTGCGCACTGGGTGCCTGGAGCTGTGGTGAGGCTGGAAATGCTGAGTTAGTTGCACAGCAGTGCTGGAAATGAGCCACAGCATTGTTTTCCTCATCACAGGGTGATGCACTGCAGTGACGGAAGTCCACGTTCTCCACAGCATCATCTCTGAGGAGCATGTGCTCCACATAGGATGCCACCTCAGTGCCTAGCCTCTCACCAACTTTCTGAGCTGGCAGCTCCTCCTCTGTACCCAAGCTGAGCAGAGTCTCCTCCCACTGCTGCAGCTCTACATTGTCCACATTTAGGCTCTGGAGGGTCTGGGAGATGTTTCTGTCCACCTCATTCTTCTCAAAGAGGTTTTCAATAATGACCAGGAGGGAGTTGCTGTCTTCCTTGTCATCACTGACTTCCTCGTTCTTACTCAGTCCATTTGGCTCAGCAATGGGATCTGGCAAGGAGGACTGAGGCACATTATCAGCACGGGAGATGTATATGGATGCATCCTGCTTCATCATTGCACCAAGAAGAGAGTTGGGGTCTACTGAGTGCTGCTTCGAGTGGGAGTTTGCTTGTGTCTGCAACTCCTCCTTAGCCTGGAAGGAGTCCAGGAACTCAGGAAGATCATTCCCATACAAGACTGCTTCCCCTGTGGCAAAGCTAAAAGGCAGATGCAGGTTTCTCTTCCACAGATGTTCCTCCCCTTCTTCATTCCTTCATGGTGGAGGGAAAGAGAGATAGAAACAACATGAGCACCTCCTCTGGGCCAGGCAAACCCACTCTCCCAACAGCGAGACAGGATCTCACAGCCCTGCTCTGGCTTTTCTAAAGAAGAGGGTGCTGAATTAGGCTGACTATAATGCTGCTGGTGGAGCACTGGGGCTCTGAGGAGCTCATGGGAAGGTCTGCACGGCTCAGGGATGGGCTGTGTGTACAGGGCTCACCAGGAGTGAGTGTATCCGCAGTCGCCCCCTCAGAGCCATTTTGCTCATGCCTCCCTGATTCAGGAAGGTGCATGCTGCAAAGTGCTGACTGTACAACCCAACTACCCTTTCCTCTACCTCCTCCACCCTTGTTGCTTCCATGTGCCCTGAGCAGCCCCATAGCCACCCATGCCAAGAGCAGATGAAGGGAGACGGAGACCCAGTGATACTCACGACAGGGCTCGCTGACGCGCAATGATGCAGTCGGGCTTGCCTGCTTTGTACACCAGCCAGGCATTGGCCTGCACCCACACCCAGCTGCCCTTCTTGGTCAGCAGCCGGAAAACTGTCAGCCCGCTCTCCCCTGTCTTCATCACTGGAGCAGGGAGAGAAGAGAGACCATATGGATGTGGCTACTCCATGGAGGGCAGACAACTGGCACATGCAAGATGCCATGAGATTGAGCTTCACCTCACACCCGCGTTGTGGGGGCAGGAGATGCAGGACACAGCCTGCACATGATGCCACATACAGTGCTGTCCCTCCAACAGCTCCCTGAGCAGGTATCACCCAGGAGGGGAGAGACTTTATCACAGCTGCTCCAGACCCAGGAGAGCCTGCCAAGTAGTGGTACCAGCACAGCCAGAGCTGCTCAGGTGCCAGGAGCTGTGATGGCCCTCAGAAATGCATCCACCCCCACGGTCCCCCCAAGCCAGTGCTGTTGCTCCCCACTGACACTCACTTCTCACGTGGTTCTCTGCGCAGTGCATCATGTCAGCTGCGTGCACAAACTGGTACCCGGACCCCCTCCTGCACAGCTCCGTTTCTGTGTACCCCAGGACAGCCTTCCCCCTGGAAATGGTGCAGAACTCCAATGACACCAGGTATGGATCCTCCAGTTGCACTCACCAACTGGACATGACTCCTGCTCAGCACCCAGAGAGGTAGCCAAAGCCTCCCACTTTGGGTGGTGCAACTCTCCATCCTGGGCTGAGCTGCATCCACAAAACCAGCCCAGCTGGGTTTGCTGGGTGAAAACCCAGCAGCCAAGAAGTGCTGCTACTCAGTTCATCTGCTCCCCATGTTACTGGGGTGCTGCAGCAGATGGACAAAAGCATCAGACCCCTTGACATGGGAGTAGGGTCAGAAGTGCCCTGCTCCCACGGGCTCTGGTTTTCTCTCCAGCACCAGGGATTCTGCCATAGGAAAGGTGAGAGATGATGTACCAGGAATCACAGGCCATGGGAGTGAAGTCCAGCTTGTGCTTTGTCTGAAAGATCAGTTCCTTGGTCCGAAGCTCCAGGATGGATAATGGCTGGAGGAGAGTTGCGATGGCAAAGAGAGCAAGTGGAGACCTATCCAATGCCTTCTTCTGCTGCCCAAGAAGGCATTTCAAGTGCCCACGGAGATTCAAGGCCTTGGAGGGCATTAGAAAATGTGAGTGTGAAGATAACAGGGTGATGGGAACTGGCTCTGCTCCCACTACTATGGAACACAAGTGGACTTATAAACATTCTGGGGGCAGCTGGGTGCCCCAGCATGGGACTGTCCTACCAGAAATCCTGAGGAATTATCCAGCAAGCAGCGGAAGCGGCAGGTGAAGCTCCTCTCCATGAAGGAGGTCTTCTCAAGGTGCAGGTGCTGTGTTGTGGTGCTGCATCCAGACAGCAGTGGCTGGTTGGTGGGAAGGGCTAGGCAAACAAAGGGAAAATGAAGCCAAAAATGTGATGAGGCACTGGAACAGATTGACCAGAGAAGTTGTGGATGCTCCATCCCTGGAAGCATTCAAGGCCAAGCTGGATGGGATCTAAGCAACCTGGTCTAGTGGGAGGTGTCTCTGCCCATGGCAGGAGGGTTGGAAATAGATAATCTTTAATGTCCCTTCCAAACCAAACTATTCTGTGATTCTATAAGCTTTCCGAGTTGTGCACCTGAAGCTCATGGCCTTACAGGCCTGGTCCTGGTAGAGACTTTGCTGCTCAACTGAACTCATGATCTTCCCAAGATTGGTAAGACCTTGTCATGGGAAATTACCAGTTCATGAGAATTTCTGGTCCCCTTGCCTCTCAGGAGGCAAGACAACAAGCAGCCCCCGATGAAATAAAGATGATTTCAAACACTGAAAAGAAAAATTATTTGGGTTAACTTATTTAGACTGGATCTAATGAAGAAATTTTATACAGTGCAGGTGGAGAGAAACTGGTCCAGGTTGTCCAGAGGGGTGGTAGGTGCTCCCTCCCTGGCAACTTTCCAGGCAGAGGCTGGAGAGGGCTCTGAACAACCTGCTCACTGCAAGGAGAATGGACTAGGTGACCTTTAAAGGTCCCTTCCAACCCAAACCAGTCTGTGAATCTATGAAGCGTTCCCATCCTTCCAGCTGCTTTTGGTGACAGGTGGCTGTGCCGATTCCTGGGATGTTTGCAAGTCCCAGAGGGAGGCTATGGGATGCTTCTCAGCACAGGGCTCTGCTTGGTGGCTCTAAATGCCAACGGGAGGGTTTTCCAGCATGAGGTGGCTATGCAAAAGCTGGTCCCCAGGAATCTCCCTGGCACTCACCATCGGCAGCATGCTGGGTGCTGCCGGCTGGTGGGATCCCGTGCAGCTGGCAGTAAAAGGTGGCTCTGTCATCTGTGTGGATCAGCTCGTACACACTCTGGTAGATGAGATCCGACTGGAATGACATAAGGGGAGAAGAGTGTCGACACTTGCCCAGTCTGGCAGAGGTGTCTGGAGGAGGACACAGCAGAAAGCTGTCAAGGGTTAATGATGGGCTGGCCACTAGATGAATGACGGACACTCTCTGTTAACCCCTCTCCCCTCCCGAAGGGGAAGATAAAGGAGAAAAGGGAGAGAGACTGATAGGTTGGAAAACAAAACTAAAGCTGCTTTAATGAAAATAGTAACAATAAAAGGAAATATACACAAATCTATACAAAACCAATATCAAACACAACTCCTTGATGGCAATTCAGTCACCCGTTACCACTGGTGCTGTGGAGCAGGAACTGAGGAAGTCCCAGACTGGACTCAGGGGCAGATGGGAACTGGATTCAGGAGCTGGATTCTGGAACTGGATTTGGGAACAGAGTGATCAGAATTAAGGCAGAAAAGACAGAGTCCTCCTTGGACACCAGCCATTGAAGAAGAGGCTTGACCCTCGTGATCTCTCAGCTTTATACTGAACCTGTGGTGAAATCCCTTGCTGGTCAGTTTAGGATCCCTTGTCCTGGCTGCTCCTCCCCGTGGGTGCGTCCCAATGTGGAACACACAAGACTGACCCTGGTCTGCACAGGAGCAAGTATAAGCAAGAGCCTTTCTGCACCCCCCCACCCCTTGGCAGTAGCTCTAAACATGAAGCGTTATCACTGCTGGAAGCAGAGACTGTCTGTGAAGATCTGCTGTTAACTTCAGACAGGTCAGTTAGGAGAGGCTGGGCTGAGAAGGGAAATCACTGAACAGAATGAGTTCTCTTCTAGCTCAAAGCAGGACAGAGACTTTGTCCTTCACGGGTACTACAAGTGCAGTGATTGAGTGTAAAGAAACAGGCAAACGCATCCCACTTTGAGTGCTGTGTGGAGACTGAGGACCAGGAACCAGCTGCTCTTCTAGGGAGGGTGGTTCAGGAAGAAGGGGACAGAGAGAGTGTCTGCCTGGGGAAATTGTGGGAATGGCTCAGAGGTTTCTAGAATCAACAGAAATGGAGATGCTCAAGCAACCCTGGCCACTTAGGACTGTCACACTGCCCGATTCCCCAGTGTCCTCTTGCCACAGATAAGCACAGCCCTTCAGCCTGTTCCCCATGCTGGCAAGGCTGAGGTTCTCCTGGCATCACCCAGCCCTTCCACACACGCTGGCTCTGGCTCTTGATACTTAGCCACAGTCCATGGGAAATGCTGAGATTCTAGCTCCCTCCCTTGCCACGGGAGCCCCTGCTCTCTGGGAAGCTACAGCAGGAGTACTTGCCTGGCCTGTTTGAACTTCTGCTATCTCCTTGGGTCCAAATGCAGACCCAGTGCCATAAAGGCTGTGGGTTATCAGAGGGAAATTGTGGGGTACAAATTGTTGGTCCACAACAGTAGGGAAGATCTCTCCTGCATTGCCATCCTCAGCTCTCTGCAAAGAAGCAGTTTTGTTTCTTCCACAGCATCAACAGTAAAAAAAAAAAAAAAAAGTCAAGGTCGATCAAAACATTTTGATTGAACTAAACAAATTTTTTTTTTTTTTTTTTTCTTCCCAGACTTAGGCAGGAGCATTTGCTGCTTTGAAAAAGGTTTTGCAGGGCTTTTTTTCTTACTCCAAACCCATGGGAATCTGGATCCCGGTGCAAACCATCTTCCTTCATTGGGCCACCAGGAAAGACAAACATGCTGATGCTGGACTGTAAGGTTGGCTACACAGCAGAAACACCAGCAAGTTCTCACATCTCCTGCATCCCAACACAGCCCCCTTCTTCTAGGGCCATGTCTTGGGCCAGCCTTTCCCATGCTGGTCCTGCATGGTGCAGTGGTCAGCATGGTCCTGCCAAGCCCATGGGAAGCTCAGGCCACCAAATTCCATGTCCCTGCCCTCAGAAACATGCCAGAGCAGAGCCTCCTACTTAACCAGACATACAGGTACTTTGAGAAGACCACTCCCTGTCCACCAGGTGTTTTGACTTGGGGTATCAGCCTATGAGGATCCCAGTGAGCTGGGAATGAGTGCAAAAAGAGGACAAAGAAGAAACTACATCAGGTTCTGTAAGTGCACCAGGAACCCATGCAAGAAATTTGGTTTTGCAGCCTCCCATCCCTGCTGGTGGCTCAATCCTTTGGCCAAAGGAGCTGGACATCAGGGGAATGGGAGGTAACAGGTTAAATGTGGGAGGAGGGATTTGTTTTTCCTTGGCATCCCATGTAACCCAGGGTACTTCAGGGCAGTGACACTGCTCACCAGCAAGATACCCTCAGCCCTCTAAGTGAGGGCATATTTGTCCAGCAGCACAATACAAGAAAAATCTCACACACCCCCCTGACGCACAAAGAGGAGAGGATATAGAGCCTGCCATTATTCAGCTTGCATCTGTTCCTACTAAAGTCATACTCATGCTTGTTGGCTTTCATAGCCCCCAAAGGACATGACTCATTTGAAAATGTACATCAAAAATGACCCAAGGGAGTTGGGAAGGGAGAAGAAAACCCTAACATGGCTCTTAGGACCTCCTTCCCAACCCTGGACTGCATCTGTCTGTTTACAGCCAGAAAAAAACAGTACTCACCTGATGAAAGCCCAGGTAGTCCTGCACAGTAGGGGAGATGTAGATGATATAGCCATCTCCAGTCACGGCGAGGACAAAGCCATTAAGTGCCTAAAAGCAGAAGTTGAAGGCAGTGTTAATCGCCCTAGCTTCAATCCAGCTACTGAAAGATGAACTTCTCCAGGTGGTTCTTCAGCATTCAGGGACAGGAAAGGATCATCTTCACCAACAAGGAATCCCAGAAAAAAAAGAAAAGCACCATGTGACAATGCAAGACTTTTCATTCTGGTTAATTGGAGGTTTTCTTTCCAATGTTAACATGAGCAATGACACAAGACAGACTGACCACTTCTTCTAGACCCATTGTTGAAGCCTTCTCACCACAAGGCAGCTCCTGCATCAGGAGGGATGAGTTAAGGACATGTTTTAGGAAGGACATCAAGTTAGCTACCTCCTTTCCAGCTGTGCCAGCTGGGTGTAGCTATACTCTTCTGGTGCTCTGATTTTCTCTAACAGACCTGCCTGCGACTTCAATAACAAACAGGAACAGGCATTGTAAAAGGAAGGAGGGCTGCCCTGGGCTGTGCAGGAGCATTGTGACTCCAAGAGGAGCCTAGAGTCAGCTCAAGCATAATTAAGGCTTCAGAGATAGTAACCAAATTGCAGTCAGTTGCTGACCTGACCTATTTATCCACTCATTCATTTTAAGGATGATCACCAAAGACACTTTGGGCCTTGCTCCTCACCCTGAGTTTTACAATTAGTTTATAAAAGCTTATTTCTGTATGTCTTCCCTCCCCATTTTCTGCAATCACCACCCAAAATCTGCCTTTTTATCCTCAGCACCTGAGGACATCGCTGTCCCTTGGCATCCTGCTCTTGACTCCAAGGGCACAAGAACAACTCCTCACTAAGTACATGAAGTACGACCAAATCCAGTCACTGCTATTGTTCAAAGATGGTAATGCACCTAAAAACAATACCCATCTTGAAAGCAAAGGAGACAGAGAAACCTGGAAACTTAGATCCCAGGTTTATGAAGGCCATGACGTCACAGCTGTGATGGTCGACATAGTCACCCTGGTACTTATAAGTGTGCAGACTGTCTGACACAACTTCAAGTAGGCAACAGCTTCTCGGTATCATCTGTGTCCCATTACACAAGACCACAGCCTCTTCTCATCTGGTTTTGTTCTTGTTCCTGACAAACACCTCAAGAAGTCCCACTGCTCTTGAGATGCTCGTCAAGAAGAAACCCCATTTCCCCTCAAATACACCTTGGCATTGAACCGCTGCTATGAGACACCACATTGAAAATTACTCTGCTCCTGCCCATGTTGCAGATGAGAAAAGATAAGGCTTTAAACACAAAACTCCCTAATCTCTATTGAAAGAAAAAATTATCTTTGTGCTGACACCATCTGCCAATTTCACTTCTCACCACCTTGCAGTCTGCAATTACATACGGAATCAGAGGATGGTGGGAGTTGGAAGGGACCTCTGGTGATCATCTAGTCCAAGCCCCCTGCTAAAGCAGGGTCACCTAGAACAGGTAAACATATGCATGGCTTACAGCTAAATCCATATCCAATTGGTAGCTCCTTGCTTGAAAATGACCAAACTTATACCAAGTAACAGAAATTGTTTCAAAACTACAGGACATCATATCTGGGGTGGAGGGAGGGGAGCTCACACTTGTAGTGAATACCTAGGAAAAAAAAGCAAGATGAAGATACAGAGACATCTGGTGACCATTTTGGGTTGATTTTCTCCAAAAGGAAAGTATTGCACTAGATAGCAATTCCTGCCCTCTACTCCTATCTGCAATAGATTTATTAGTGAATAAAAGGGGAGAAATTAGGAAAATAAAACCCTAAGGGGAAGTCTGGGTTTAATCAGGATCTGGACAGAAGTCTCATCAGATCTCATAAGCATCAGGCCAGGACCTGCTCTTTCTGCCCTACTTGGCCACACTCAACTACCTCTGGGGAGGACCATGGGGACATGCTGTTTGCTTGAGACCAGACTGGAGAGTAGGCTCTGCTCACCTCCTTCCTCACCCAAAGAGGAGGCAGGAGGAGCAGTCCACTGACAAGGCTCAGGCATTTAACCATTTACAGGCACACTCTGGCTCACCTGGGATGGCTTTTTTTAGTCACTTGGATTGTTTGAGAGGCTGCTGGATTGAGTGTGTTACTTGATACCGCTCAGATCCAGCTCACAGATCCAGCTGCATGGGACCATCCCTTTCCTTTGTGCACTGTAGCCTCCCGAAGGGCCCTAAGTCAGAGTTCTCTCTAAATTACAGTATCCGAATAACATGCTCTTTGTGGAAAAAAAAATAAATACTTCCATCAGGCAGCTCAGTTGGGGATTTCTGTCTTATTAATACCTCGTAAACTCTCCAGATGCCTTCAATCACTCAAGACTGACAATGCTCTGGTGGCTTAATAAATTGCCATTATGTGGCCCAGCTCAAACCCCTGGAGAGCACTTGGAAGCAGCTCCATCATGGGACTGGGGCAACCGTGGGCTCCCTCCTGGCTATTGTGTCATTCCAGCTGTTCTTCCGTGACTATCACATTCGCAGGCAGTTAAGACCGCTTCTGGGAGCAAAGCCCACATGGGAGTCTTCATGTGGTCCAAGCTTCATTGCCAAAAGTCCCGCTGGGTTGCCAGGAATCAGCAGCTCAGCAAAATACCTCATAGGGGCTCTTGCAAGGGCTCTGCTCACACCTGCCTGTCTGTCCATCATGGTGGCATCTGAGTAAGGCTGTGCAGGAGCTGGGTTGAAGACACCAGAGCAGGACTTTGAGGAGAGCCATGCATCCACCTCCTAGTGTTTGAAGAGGTGGAAGGAGGGAGAAGACGACTGACGGCCCAGAAAACACAGACACGAGTGATGTCAGGAACACAGCCATGGAACGATTAAAGGTCTTGCGCACACTTGTCTTGAAGCCCCAAGGAGCAGTACGTTTTAAGTTCTGATGCCCAGATGTTTATTCAGCAACCAGCCTTTTCATGGGCCCTTTCCATCCCATTTCCTACCAGCTTACATTTAAAAATTGCAGCCCAAGCAAACAGCCTCATGACCAGGCCCTTGTTCTCTGAAGTTCATTAAGAGCTACTTCTTTAGACAAACACTGGCCTTTCTACGAAACAAAGATCCCACCACCCGCTGATTTTGCCAACCACTGTCTCCCAGATTCATCTCCCCTTCTTTTCCCCACCACTACCTACAAACTGAACTTGGGCTTTTTCCATCCCAAGCAGGCTGTGAACTCATCCTAGAGAGCTCATGCAATGCCCCAGGGCAAACAGTTCCTAGCATATGATTTAACCTGCAGCTATCACTGTTCTGCTCTTGAACACAAGGAACCTGTCACCTCAGAGACTAACTGGGGCTTGATCCCTATGTTGCTGTACAACTGCCCTACACATCTTTGTTGGGATGGATGACTTTGTGCATGTTAGGTCCATGAGCTGTAGTGGGTTCCAAGGAAAAATACCAGGTTTTGGGCTCAGTGATAGCTAATGCCTGCAGCTACCGGCAGAGACAGCACCCAACACCCCTGTGAGAAGGACACAACCCACTAACCTGAGCCCTGCTCTGTTCATGGGTGCAGTTCATGGCACGGCCCATACAGAGCTGCTGCAGCGTAAGTGGCAGGGTGTGGGAGGAGACAGTGGGGGCATGGATCTGTCCCGGTCAGGTAGTGTCACTGGTCCCTGTCCCAAGATGCTCAAGTGCCTGCAGCAATCACACTGAAGCAGCTCTGGGCAAGACAGGGTCTCCTCTTACTCCACAGATGTGACTGCATGCTCCATAGCTGCTGGATGGTTTAGCAGACAGGGACCAGCCATTGTGCCCAGCAGATAATCACAGAATGGTTTGGGTTAGAAGGGACCCTTCAAGGTCATCTAGTCCAACACCCCTGCAAGGACATCTGCAACCAGAGCAGGTTGCCCAGAGCCCCGACCAACCTCACCTGGAAGAGTTCCAGGATGGGGCACCTACCACCTTTCTGGGCAACCTGGGCCAGGGTCTCACAACTGTCCGTGTCTCTCTAGTCTAAATCTCCCTCTTTTTGTTTAAAAGCATCACCCCTTGTCTTATCACAATAGGCCCTGCTAAAAAGTCTGTCCCAATCTTTATGACAGGCTGCTTTTAAGCACTGAAAGGCCATGAGAAGGTCTCTCTAGACCATGGCACTAAGCAACACATCCACATTTTCCTTAAACACCTCCAGGGATGGCAACTCCACCACCTCCCTGGGTAGTCCATTCCAGTGTCTAATCACCCTTTCCATGAGGAAGTGATTCCTAATATCCAA
>JAAGNO010011424.1:0-27104 GCA_033439905.1 Ceryle rudis
GCCGGCGGCCTTGTGCTTCCGGAACTCCTCCTTCACGTAGCGGTCTCCCAGCGCCCGCAGGGCGGCCGGCAGCGCCCGGTGCAGCAGCAGAATCCGCCGGTATAGGCCCCGCGCACCGCCCGGCATGGCGGCGGCGGAGAGCGGGGCCCAGCGGAGTCCTGAGCCAGCCGTGCCGGGGGCGGGGCGAGAGGGCCGAGCGCCGGACCGAGCGGGGCCCGGGGCGGGCAGAGCGAGGGCAGGGAAAGGCCCGACTGGGGCCTCTTCTGGCCCAGGGAAGAGTGCACAGTTCGCCGATTTCAGTGGCTGCAGCGTATTAGCGCGCCTTGAAGCTGAATCTCTGCTTTGTACACCAGAAAATGATGCCGAATAAACGCAGAAGCAGCTTTTTGCAGAAAAATCATCTTTACAGCGCCTAAAACAGTACGAAGAAATTCACTTGCTACTTTCAGAAGAGATGGAGGATGAGTAAGCACTTAGCGTTGTTTCCAAAAGATGCGTGTGGATGTCAGGGATCACGATAAAAATAACCAGCTAATTTTTAGCTCTGTTTTCACCACCAGCAGAACAAACTGTGCACTTTACACCTGGGTAGAATTTGGCGCAAATGAATTAGTCACCTGAAACGAAACTTCATACACTTAAATTTGATTTATCTGCATTTTTAAGCATGGGTGAGAGATGAGAGGAGACATAGTAAGAAATCATACTACCTCTGTGGGGCTGCTTGGGACTTTGTGCTACAACATTGGTACAACCAAGCTCCCACTTTCTCCCAGCTACAGCCACAACTGCAACTCTCCAGCTCTTCATAAAAGTTTTTTCAGCCATTTAACAGCACATCCATCTTCCCCCTCCTCCCCCCACCCCCAACATGGAAAAATCTCCAAATGTCATCAGTCGTGGATATTTTGGAAAAAGCAAAGAGTCTGACAATCAAGTGGTGGCAGCAGTAGCCAAAGTCCTGCTTCATCATGGGTTCCTGTAAAGTTCCTTTCAGTCAGTCAAATCATTGACTCTTCAAATCAAAAAGGAAACATTTCTATAGGCCCTGGGAGCATTAAGTTTTCCCCAGGATACCAAGAAATATCATAAAAATGTACTGCCTCATCAAAAACCCAAGTCAATTATACATGAGCAACAGAGGAAAGAGCAAACTACGGACTGTTTCACTCACTACCATTTCTTGAGGTTTATTTATTCCCCTAAGCACGTTGAGGGTGGAAACCTGAAGTTCCCAGTGACACCAATGTTACTGAAGTGAAAGAAAACCATTATAGTTTCACATTTTTGCACTGTCAGTTTCCAGTTCTTTTCGTGCCTGTGATGCTCTCAGGGTGGGGGGACAGGCAGGGGTGGCCCAATTCTCAAACTGGTTGGTTTTGCTATAGTTTCATACTGCATTTTCTGCAGACATTTCTTTGAGGAAGGATCTCTGTACTTTATCCATTTTGTCTCTCCCTGCGTCCGTCAATACGTTCAAATGATTAAAAGACTGAAGTTAAAATTTTGCTTTATCAGTTTTATTTGCAGTGATGTAATTCCACTGAATCACCTGAGGGTGCATTCATTTACAGAATGTATTTACATCCTTTTAATATAATGACTGTCACACTTAACATTGTCTGTCAAGAAGACCGTCAATTAACATTGAGGTTAATTTTGCCCATCCTCTGGGGCAGGTGGTTCCTGTTCAGCAGAAGAGGAAGATTCCTGCAGCATCTGTGCACCTCCAAGCTGCTTCTGCTACAACTCTTGAGCCTCCTTCTTGCCCCTTCCCTAGGTGCTGCCAGAGGAGCAAGGTGTTTGCCAGTAAATTTCCCGTGAAGCAGAAGGTAGAATGGTAGGCTCAGCAAGCTGTTTGATGAAAGGTTAAGTTGTGAGCCTTTGCCCATTAACATTTTTATATCCCAAAGTCCTCAAAGGGCTCTGCAGTTATCAAGGAATGTGGAGAGGATGCAGGGGCAGTTGAATGCCATATCCCTTGTGTATGGGCACAAAAGGACTCACCATCAGAACTCTAAAGAACCTGAAAATGCACAAGTCTATAGGATGTGATGCGGTACATCCATTGGTCCTGAGATAACCGGCAGATGAAGTTGCTAATCCCTCATATTTCAGAAGTCATGTCAGTCCAGGGAAGTTCTCACTGACTGGAAAAGTGGAAACATAAGCCGTTTTTAAAAAGGGAAAAAAGGAAGACCCAAAGAACTACAGGCCAGTCAATCTCACCTCTGTGCCTGGCAAGATCATGGAGCAGATCCTCCCAGAAACTATGTGAAGGCACATGGAAAATAAGGACATGATTGGTGACAGCCAACATGGCTTCATGAAGGGTAAATCATGCCTGACAAATTTAGTGGCCTTCTATAGCAGGATTACAGCATTGGTGGATAAGGAAAGAGCAACTGATGTCATCTGCCTGGAGCTGTGCAAAGCATTTGACGCTGTCTCACATGACATCCTTGTCTCTAAATTGGAGACACGAGGGTTTGACAGATGGACCACTAGGTGGACAAGAAATTGTCTGGATGGTCACACTCGAAGGGTTGTGGTCAATGGCTTGAAGGCTCAATAAAAAGTAGAAGACAGATTTTGACCTTGTGAATCTGCCAGAATGGCCATGTTGTTTGCTACAGTCCTAACTCCAACTGTAGAAGGAAATACAGAAAGACAGGAGGAACATTTCTCTGTTTATTTTTTTCTTTTATCGGTAATATGTTGACTAAAGAAGATGAAGCTGAAGTATTTACTGAGCTGTTATAATTGCTGTAATTTTTTAAATTATCAAGAGCATCCTGAGATGAGTTCTTTTTGTGAATCAAAATAAATGATAAAATATAGAATACAAATATGTGAAATTCCTTTCCAGAGCCATTGGTAGTCCTGACAAAGCTAAATTGTATTATCATCTGTCAAAAAACACAAGATAATCTGTAATCTTCTCGAAACTGTGGGTTAATGCTAAAGTACAATCTAATTTTCTGCTACTAAAAAAAAAAAGAACATATAGTCGGGTCCCCTGTTTCCTATTTTTGCATTGTGTACATCACAACAAAATTATATCTCTTACTTCAGAAATATGAAGTTTTAATAAATTCTCTAAATATTCAAATAGATTCAAGACAGTTCCTTTTTGCATACTATTCCAGACAAGGCAGACTTCTCTGATTCAGAAGCCAAGCCAAAGTTTTGTTATGACGGCACAAATTGCCTGCTAAATATTCTGCAGCATCTTCCAGTGTGCCTTGTAAACTGAAAAGATGCAGAATTACCCCTTCTTTGTGTGAAACAACTGCAAAATGAATAGTTTCATAAATTACTTAGAAAAAGCTACGGCTAATTGGAGATTGACGGGATCCTTCTGCCTCTGCTGAAGTGGAGTAGAGCTTTGTCCTTGATTCAAGAATGGCAAAATCAGTTCTAGCATGGGACTTTCTGCTCCAAAACCCACCAGAAAGTTGGATATGCAAACTGCTATACATGGATGCTGTTAAAAAATGGACCCGCTCTTTCCCAAGGGCTTGGGGGAATACAGGCAGGTAAAGATACCAACCATGTTTGCTGTTGGCTGCAGAGACAACTCCCTGTCCATCCAGGTATGGCCCAGGTGAAACTGTCGTTCTTCACACAGACTGTGCTTGCTGTGCCCTAGGCTGGTCAGCAGGGCACAGTAGTGAGAACAAGACAGATGGTGTTCATTTAAAAGCTCTATTTCAGTGTGGAAAAAAAGATGCCATAATAAATGCTCTGTGGTGTAACCATCAGAATGGCTTCAGGTATTCATGTATGCACCTCATAGTCAGATGAAACCAAATAACAGAAAGTATTTCTTATTCAATACATAAAGCACACAATGATTTTGGAAGGTAGAGACAGACAGCTGTTTCTGGACTTCAGTCAATTGCATGCTTGGCACATTGATAGCTTTTGGACATTAAAAGGAAGTTCTGCTTTGGTTCAGCTTATGCTTGAGCTGCTCATTCGTTGCAGGATTTCTTGTTCTTTCATCTGAAGCATATGATCTGTATCATCCAAAACACATTTTTTTGACAGAAGCTGTGCTCGCCTCCTGCAGACTTAAAAGATGCCAGGTGTATTGGAAATCTTCAGAGAATTTAGCTGCCAAACTTGATCAAGTTTCTTCTCGAACATGTCTGAGCAGAGCTTTGCATTGAGACGAATGTAGGAAGCTTCATGCTGGAGGAGTGACAGGCTTGTACATGGACCCTCCTGCTCACCCTCTCCTTACCTTCCTTTCTGCAGCTCTCCTCTCCCTTGTCCAGTGCCAGATTTCAAAGCACAGAGGCACCAGCACTTGTCAGGTAAGTGGCTGTGAAAAAAGAGGGAGGGATTGTGGAGAAACTGTGAGGGTTTTCTCTAATCTCATTTTAGAAGCATCTACTGTTCAGATGATATTTTCTAAAATAGTTCAAGTCGGTGAACTGATCCAAAATTAAAATTTTGGTTAGAAGTATTAAAGGTCATCAAAACTCATTGTAATGATAGGCAGGATTTTTTTAGGGGGAAAATCTCACACCTTCATTTCTAGGCAGTGGTGCCAAATCAGGCTGTGAGCTGGAAATCTTTTTTGCCCTTAAGCTATTATTGTTTTCAGCGTTCAAAGGAAACATCCCAAAGATTGCCTATATTACAAAACAATTTTTCTACTTCTGAAAATTCAAACAGAAATTGAAAATGTCAGTGTTTAGAATCACTGTGTGTCTTATATGAACAATCTTTTTGGTCAATACACTGCTAATCCACTTGATTACTCTGCCACATGTACTGTTCTGTTCAGATGCATTAAAGTTCTATAAAAGATGCAGTATTAATTCACGTAAGTACATTTTGAAAGAGTATGATCTGTTATTTCAAATATAAAGTGTGCACCATTCATAGGTAAAGCTTTCTTTTCCTTGTCTACTTAGTAAGTCATTGTAAAACTTAAAGCCATACAAAGATGCTTCCACAAATGGATTAAAATTCCTTCCAGAAGAACACAAAATAGCACAGAAATTGTTATGTTGGTTGTTGTAACAGAGGAGGCAAACAGAACAAGGGAGAAGATGCCCAAACTAAATAAATTAACATTTTGAAAAGCTGCAGAAAAGACCAGATGTGTGTGAATGCAAAACCGTAGCTCAGCCTCAGGACATCAGGAGGGAAGCAAAAGGGGAGCCCCTTCTGAACAATCCATGGTTCCCGGGAGCTCCAGATGACACACCATCAGGCCCTGAAGTCTAAACTTGGGGAATAAAACTAACTAGGGTACATCACTTCGAAGTTTTTAGGCCAACTTCACATTCACCCGAGGGGAATTTAAAACACAACATAAACATGTGTTTAAATGAAGTTAGAAGAAAGCTTGTTGTCCTGTCTCCTGTTTTAATTAAATATGTTTTATATGAAAAGCATAGCTTACAATTGCAAGCTATGTGGTTTCTCTGGCAGTACTGCAGCTCTAAGTAAACAGACTATAGTATTATTTTGTTTGCTTTCTTCCCTAATTAAGTTTTAAAAGTTTCCTCAGCTCTCTGTGTGGCTGCTTCAGTTTTGGCAGCAGTACTATGTCAAAGGGGACTGGGAACAAGACTATGCTTTCTCCCTCCCTCCACTGAGTAAACCAATCACAGATCAGTCAGAAATCCCTTCTCATTTGTTAAGATATATAGCTGACAGACTACATGCGACAAGTGAAGCATGAACCCTATGGGTCATACTGGTGTGAGAGCCCATACCCTCTTACTGGGAAAGAAATGAAGCAGTTGACTGCACTGATCATGGGACAGGCAGCACCCAGACTGTGCTGCTCACTTCAGAGCAGGAATCAGAGCTGAGCCACAAAATTGGAAGACAAACATTAATTTTGTCATCCTTTGAGGATGTTTGGATTTCTCCTTCTACCTTCCTCAGGGGCTACGGGTTTTCCAGTTTAAGGCTTTGTTATAGAACTGTTAGCATTTCATGAATCCAGGTCATTGTCTGCAGTTTAAAATGAAGTACACATAATCCAACATAATTCACCACTTTGGCGTAAACAATATGCCATCAGCAAAGCACATTTCCCATCTCAGGCTCGTCCTAGCCCCTTGATAGCCTCCTGAATGCATCCAGTTTGTCCAGGACAATTTAACATACGGGCCAAGTACTGGTATACTTAACTGGCCTTGAATTAAAACACTTGGCATCACCTTTGATGTGAAGCACTGGATACACATCTCTTGTCTCTATCCAGTTTTTGATGTTGTTATCAAGCAGGAAAACAAATCTAACATGAAACTGTGTAGCTCTGTAACTATTCATGTCTGTTTGTTGTGTTCTCTACCCCGAAATTTAGCACTGCACTGCAGGCTGGGGGGTATCTGGATGGTTACTCATCCTGAGTTTGTTATTCACTGGATCTGGTAATATTTGGGGTTACATTTCTTTGTAGGCAGGATTTTCCTTTTGTGGTTTCTTGATATAACATCATGTATTAATGGTTGAGATTCAGGATAGAACTATAGGATACCACATAAAAAAAAGGGTGCTTTAACATAAATATTTGAGGTTCTTGAACCTGTTTCATCCAACAGCACTATCACTGTTCATCAGTTCCTCCCTCTGCCCCCTTCTCAAACCACCTGAAGGCAGGATCAGCAGTGATCAAAGGACATGCTGCATTTCTTAGTATTGAAATGATCACATCTGTGAAATATGGTTTTTAATAATGAGTTTATTGCTGTGTGCTTTGTGAAATATGGTTTTGCATTTCTCCTAAACCAAAACAGAAGTTATTTACAAGGTGCCAGAGGAATAATTTTTTGACTGAAAAACAAGTCCGTTAGCAGTCACAAACTCCTCGCTGATTTCTGAAAGTGGCTTGTTCTTTTCTTCTTTAAGTTTTGGTTTTTTACTGAGATGTTGAATGATAATTTGTTCTTGTATGGTATGGAGCAGTAGCAGCTCCAGGTGCTATAGAAAGCAAAAAGCCCTTAAATTGCAAAAGCAAGCTGTAGGAAAAAAATTATCAACTGTTTCTGTCTAACATGTTAGATAGTAGGATGGTTACAGTCTCTTTAAGAGAAAAAAGTTGGAGGCTTTCCACTAATGGGAGATAGCAACTACAAAGTGCCATAGCATCATTTATTCTCCCATTTTGATTTTTTTTCACCACATATAAACTATACATTTTTTACATTAATTAATAAATTAGGAGGGGAAAAAAAAAGTGTATTTTAAAATCCTTGACGATGAATCTTGAAATCAAAGTGTTTAATGGTGTACTTGTTTAATTACGTACTTGTGGAGTTCATGGTGAAAACAGTGTTCAGTAGCACAGCTGATTTTTCTATGAGCTCTAAAATTCAAATGTCAGCTGTGTCATGCTGAGAAATTGGACAATCCTGTCCAGGTCTAGGGTACTGTCTGTATTTCAAATGTCAAATTGTTTAAGAAATGGATACTCAAAATTTATCCCAGCTTTAAAAAATATCCCAGCTTGAATATCTGGCAAGTCTTACTGTGTTCAAGAGATAATTTTTTAATTTTTATGCATGGAGGAGCACAAGCTTACCATGAGCTGTACTGGAGGGGATCGATACTTCAGAAATTCTTCAGAAGGACAAGAATTGTATCCTTTCTGTTGTTCAGATTCATATATCAAAATTGTGCTCTTCAAAGCTTCCAGAGGGCTTTGCTGTGACTCATTTACTGTCTTCCTGCACTCTGTTTTCAAAGTTATGCCCTGGGAGCAAAACTTCTCATTTAAGACCTGGATTTCAAAGTGCTCTAAAATCCACAGGCATCTCCGACATGTTTTGAAAATCATTATACCTCATCAGAGCCACGGGCAACATTATCCATGCAGGTCTGAAGTCAGTTGATATAGCAGCTCTACAGATAAACCCCTTTTTTTTTTTCAACCTCCCAGGAAGGACTGCATGTAATATGCTCTGCAATCCACTGGGATGTGATGATTGTCTTGAAAATTCAGTCATGACAATGATTTCAGGACAGTTCATGGTGCAAATTTGGGGTCATGAAGCTGCTTACAGCAATATTTGATTTTTGTTTTTTCATGAACAGCTCAGCAAAATCTGAAGGTGCGAATCCCATGAAATATGTGTATGTATTGGCCTGATACTGAGCTCAGCTCTTCAGCTTACCAAGTGACATTAATGAAATTTGGTAAACAGGCAGTTTAGAAATATTTAACACTACTGTTTGATTAGAAAAAGAGTAAAACAAAGTCAAAAAATGCTTTTCTGATTCTAGAACACATTTATTCTTGTTGTCAGCAGATGCTTTAAATTCCTGCTTAGCTATTGTCCATATGATACATGTGCTGTTGTACAAGAAAACAAATAGATATGCCAAATATATGCCTATACCTATTTTTATATAAACTTATATACGTGTACATAAAACCACATGCCCCCCCAAGCACACATACGTATGCACACACACACACACGCATAGGTGAGCACACATAAAATTTTTCTTTTCATTGTAGTGGTCTGAAGTAATGTATCACAAGCTTCTTTCTCTGTTTTACTTTGTAATGTGATTTTTTAAGGGTTTTAATATGGTGACTTTGTTTTTTTCTTTCTGGTAACTCATCCGAGTACTTCCCACAATATAAACTGTACCCTGCGCATGTGTGCTTGACACTCACCGATTGCTTTGCATGCTTGCATTTCAAAATTTGCCTTAAGCTACATCAGGGTTGCCTGTGAGTACTACATTTCCCATTCAACAGATGGGAAAGTTGAGAAACTGAGACATCCTGCAAAGCCAGCATTCAGTAAAACAGTGTCAGAGACGGGACAATAATCTAAGACGTTCCTGGGTCTCAATTCAGTGCTTTAGCCAATCATTCGTATTGTCTTTGAGGTTTGCACAACTTCGTATTAATACACATTGTGTCAATGTGACAGCTTTTACTAAAAACTTTGTGAACAATACCTTGTCGTCATGTGATAAGTTACCCATACAAATCCAATGTAAAGACTATGGGAAGTTCAGTAAAATCTTCCTATACACATTGTAGAGGCTCTCTTGACAAAGGGAACATGCAGTTACTGAGATTTGAAGTCTTAACCCTAAAATGAAGTGAAAGATGTTCCTGCAGCAGAGTTGCCCATAGCAGCAAAAAAATTTGAAAGATACTGTTTGTCTCTGATTGACACTGAGAAACAGAAATATGTCTTAAGGCAAGATTCAAACATTCATTAAAGAGGGAAAATAAAACAGTATTACAAAAAACTGAGGTTTCCCCCTTACACTTTATAAGTTAAAAAATATTCTTCTGTTTCTTTAATTGTAGTTTGCAAAGGCTCTATTCTGAGTCATTTCGTTTCTGTAACAACCCTGTCCTAGCCTTCTTATTGGCATTTATTCCTATGCCACCCACATTGAACTCCAAATCTGGAACCAAGGATTGCTGAGCTGTGAAGACTGTATTTGTGTAATTCTGTGAGTAACCACCCATATAACCTCAGAAGTATCAAAGTGAACTCAAGATATGCTGAAACATTCAAAAGTCATTTGAACACCACCTACTGGGAGATGCTCACAGGTTTAAGGGTATTTTATATACATCCTATTCCATTCTCTAATTGGTCTTTTTAGGGTGGAGAGGGATGGGAGAGGGCCAAAGACAGCTGTTTGCATTTCCTCGTTTATCAAAAAAAGAAGTTTTATATTTCATACATGTCAGCTCCAGATGGTGATAAGTCAAGTCTCAGCAATGTGCCACACTGCAGAACCAGAGGAAGGCAGCTGAGCATTGCCACAGGTCAAAAAATCATGTTTAAAAGGATATGAGGACTAAAAGCTGCTAAGAATAATTAGCATGGCTATGCTGTTTACCCATTCCACAGTTTGCTCATTCACTACCTAGTAATCAACCCTTCCTCAGTGGGTCAGTGTCTCCTTTTTGCATGCTCACTAAAGAAAATTAAGAGATTTACCCAGGGCCAGCGAGAGGTCAAAGCAAGAGCAGAGCAGCTTCAGCATCCTCATCTCCCTTTCCTGGCTTGACCCCTCACCCAGGGAGTTCCCATATCCAGAGGTTCTGTCTTTGGACTTGACAGAAGTTGCTGTAAGGCTGGAAACTTCTCATGTCTGAATTAAGTGACCTAAAGACAGCAGGCTGTGTGTATATTCCCAAAAAGCAGATTCTTCCAGAGTATCTCAAAGTGAGTACCCAAAAGTGAGAAATACCAGTTTGTTCATGAAATGTGCCCAGAAGGGACCTGCAGCTCTGTGTGTGCAAAGCTCTGTGGTTCATCTCTACTCACATATGTGAAGACACATCTTTATGTATCCACATATGCAAGCAGACCTCTGTATTTAAAGCAAGGAAACAAAAATTCATGTAAGATGCTCCTCACCACTCTGTTTAACAGGCTGTAGCAAAGATCTGGCACACCTGAGGACAAAGGTTCTTCCACCTCTGTTTTTAACCAGATTTCTTAACCCTCCCACCTTTATTTTCTGAGACTTTATAAACATTTTTCAAGTATGTAACTGCCCCTCTATCTTTCTTCATTATCCTAATTCAGACAAACAAAATGGATTGATGCATTTCAGATTTTAGTAATGAACTTGTCATCATTTTTTCTCTCTGACTCCCATGCATGATCATAAGGATGGATCATCCGGGAGGCACTGGCTGAGTGGAATATGTTTATTTGTAATGAAGATATATGAAAAGTCTCTGTATCCACTAGAAATGATAAACATAAAAATATCTCCACAGGTCTTCTGTTAAAAACACCTCTGTTTACAATTACTATCTTTAGGTCACAGTTTGACGTCACAGTGTCCCTTTAAACAAATAACCCAGGTAATGCAATGCTTTTGAGAGGGGGAGTGAGGGTTACCACTGACTGTCTTCTTCCTGGTCAAGAGATTCATCAGATTTTTGGGGTTTGGATGAAGAAACCCCACCCTTCATTATCTGAACAAATATTTTTTTCTTAACAGCTCCTATGTAACCAAGTTCATGGGGAATGTAAATAACAGTCAAACGAGAGAAGAGAATAACTGGGTGAACTCCAGAGAGTGTTTGATTAATACCCAGAATTACTGTGGAACACACCCATAGACACATACACATGTGCACCCACCTGCCAGCATAAAAGGCAGAGGGTTATTTTAGCACTAAACAGGGACCTTAGTGTCACACATTTTTCAGGCTGGATCTTGGTTACTGCAGTAAGAAAACTGCTAACATACATGACCACTTGCAGAAGTCATGAATGGTGTGGTAACATGGGACAACAGCCCAAAAGTCTCCATCTGATTTATTTTTTATTCATTATTAGGTGTCACTGTGTTTCACATCCCATAATAGCTCTGTTTAAAGAAGTTACACATATCAGAAAATATGGAAGACATTTTCTTGCTGTTGATTTTTTATTCTTGACACAATATAGTCATTCAGAACCAAAACCCAGGATGTCATATCCAAACAAGCAGCTTCACAGATACACACATTCCTGTTTTGTCCTTCATCCTCAATGCTGCCAGTCAGGAATCAAATACCAATTTTGACGCTCTGAAATTATTTGAGGAGGGAAATCCAGCCCACAGTTGCCCATTGCTAGCAACACTGCAATCCCAGCAGAGGATGGCTAAAGTCAATGTACAGAAGGATGTATCTGCTGTATATGGTATGGTATAATATTTTAACTGTCAGATCATTTTTGTCCCAGATTTATGTTTTCTTGATATGAGGAAGACTGTTTTTCAATTTTTATAATCGCAGACTGAACTAGCAACACCTTATCATTTTTTTCTTTTCTGTATTTGCCTTTTCTCCTGCCTCCTCCCTCTCCCCCTCTCCCCTTTTCTTCCTTGCAAACAGCACTGTGAAAAGCCCATTGTTGAGCAGTTGGCTTGTGACATTAGGGTCAAATCCCTACTCCTTTGCTCACATTCCCTCTTCTGCTCTCTAAAGGATTAAATCTAAGTGAGAGAGTAACACACAAAATTGTACAGAGCTTTGGACTGCCCAGTTATGTTATAAACAGAGCATACAAGATGATGCTTCACTTTGAGCACATTCTTGACTCCTGCTAAAGTCAATGTGCAACAGTACTCAAGTCTCCATGGATCAGGATGACTGACTGTAATGCACAGCTTTTTATCAACACACTGCTCATATTTGCTGCATTCCTTCCATGCAAATATTGGCCCTTTTTGGACAGCCTAGATTTTCTGCTCACTACCAGGAAACCTTTACAACCCTGGACTGGATCTAGTCCATGCTGTATCCCTCAGTTGCGTATTGATTTGCTTCCATGAACTGAAGCCAAAGCCTTGCTTTCAGCACAGCATGTTCCTCTTCTGGATGCTACACTGGTACCATAGCTATGTAACATTTCCAACCCAGTGCCACCCGGCAAATTGGCACAACCTACTCTGCTTTAGAAAACAAGTACGGTGAATTTTTGAGGTGCTAGTTCTGCTAAAAATTATAGGAGTAGAGCTGATGGAAGAAAAGGGAATTCAAAATGATACACTTTGAACATAAGTGGGAGCTGGTAGGAAATTTATTCTCTTTGCTATCGTTAGCATTCACATTTTCAGAAATAGACATGTTTTGATTGACTCCTTTATTTATTTTTAATAACATTATTTGCAAGAGAAATACCTTACTGCTGGAGTAACATGTGTTTGGGGTTGATTAGGTATAATTTTCTGCACAAGACTTAAAGAGACTGCATCACATTATGAGAAAAACGCACTAGTAGCAACATGGTACAGAAATCAGGACTGTGTCTTTTTAGAGTATCAGAAACACGTGTTTACAGGTATCTCTTTTTCAAGAGCAGAGGAGGTGCATTTGTGTATTTTGGATTTTGTTTGTGTATTTCAGCTGGTTACACACAGTTTTAAGTTTTTCATCTGATAGCCACTACTGGAGACAATAGGGAAGCTTTCCATGGAGGATTTGGCCAGTGTTTTGCTCGTTTGTTTGTTTTTCAACTAGCAATAAACAAGCAGTACATAAGTAAAATACCTTACATTTTCTGTTTTGCAATTTCCATTGTAGTACTCAAGATATTTGCAGATGTTCTTCTGATTTATCATCCCACCTCTCAGAAGGAAGACATCCCCTTTTCTCGCAGAGGGGAATCTCCACTGTTTTCTGCATATAATTGTCTTGCAAACACTCCTACAGCCATCTGCATTGGCCGGTAGATGTCATCGTGTTTCCACCACAAGAGTACATCAAACATATTCATCTGGCTGCAAATGCATATTCAGTCCTGCAGACAATGCTGTAGACTATTTAGGACTTTTTCTACCCTGCAGCAAAATATTTGTTAAAGATACTTCCAGAAAACAGTGAAAATTAAGTTCCAAGCATTTGATAGCTGTGACTAACTAGCCAGAATACCCTTGGTCTCAACTAATATAGTGCCAGTGGTGTTATACAAACACAGTTTACTCAACAGCAGACAAATCACTGTTAATAAACTATTGCACAAGATGCCAACAGAAGAGGACAGAAATAATGTCTCATGGATTAGCCAGCTTCTTTAAGTAACCAGCTTGCTTTACTGTGAGGTAATCTGCTCTTCATTACTCAAAGAGGCAGAATTGAGGATTTGTACTTCAGAACTTTTCAGATCTTCACAGTGTAATGAAAAGTGGCTGCAGCCCATTATTTTTCAGCTGTTTTATCCTGGACTATGTTAACAGCTTCCTCATTTGCATCATATAATAATATTTGTGAGGTAATTAGAAAGTTCTATTTGAGGTCAAAATATGGTAGCAATAGAGACGCAAACACTTGGCAGTCATCCCAGAGGTAGGTTTTTCCAGAAAGTCTGACATATTGTTTATTAGCAAAAATTCAAGATGCATCATTTTAGGTTTTATTTTTAACGATAATTTAATAAACTTAATGAATGTAAATGGGCTTTGATATCTAAAAAGCTGCATTCTCAATTACAGCTCATTTCCCAAGCTAAAGAAGCAGCACAAGATTGAACGGAGGGTGAGTCAACTTGCAACATCCATGCCAGAAATGGCATGTAGGGCCAAACTCCTTGCTGGCAGCAATGAACAAGGCTCTGCTGGCTCTAACAACACAGGAGACCCTTGACAGATTCAGCAGAGAAATGGCCTTTTGCAATGTGTTTTGCATCCTGGGCCAGCCACAAAACTGACCGTAGTTAATGGAAATCTTTTGCTTGCTGGCAACGGACTGAGGATAAAGCCATGAACTGGGTTTTCTGGAGGCTGGAAACAGCACATTTGTGTTGGAGTGAGGCAGCTGAAAGGCTCAGGCTTGGATTTGAAAGGACAAGCTCCATCTTATGAGTTTCTCTCTGCTGAAGCTTCACTAGTTCAGGAATAACCTGATGCTCTTTCCTTGCAATGCCTATGGGAGCTGCGAGGAAAGTGGCTCATCCTCGTGCTTCCTCACAGCAACACCAAGGCCCCTTTCTGGGCTGGGAGGCTTTTGCACAGGGAGGACTACAGAATGGTTTGGGTTGGATGGGACCTTTAAAGATCATCACTTCCAACTCCCTGCTATTGGCAGGGACATTGTTCACTAGATCAGGTTGCTCAAAGCCCTTTCTAGCCTGACATTGAACACTTCCAGGGATGGGACATATACAACTACAGATGCGAATTGTGGCTGTTCCCAAATTCAAGTGTAAGGCATATGCTATAGGTAGAGAGACTCTGTAACTGAAGACTCCTTTGCTTTCTAGACCACCTAACTTTTCCACTGGATGAGCAGAAGGAACCCCACTGGGGGCCCATCAGTACTGCACCATCTTTGGGCCGTGAGATGCACATGGGGCATGTTTAAGGACCACAGTGGCATCACCGGCTGTTTTACAGATAAACTTATTTGCAAACAGAGGATCCATCCACAATGCAGAACTTGTCTTTAATATTGCAGCATCGTCACTTATTAAAAAAAAAAAAAAAGGCGTGACAAAATATAAGCCTAACATTATTAATGAGTCTGGCTACACATGACATATCCATTTCCCACACACAACTCCACAGTCATGTCTTACATCCTACTGCTGCTCACTCTCCAAAGCACATGGAGGAAACTGGTACTCATCTGAGGCTGGGCTGGGACTGCTGAGCTCCCAGAACTATGCTTCCAGACTTTCACACTTACCTGGGATTTCTCATTGGAATAAGTCAATTTAGAATTGCCTTTAGGTAACTTTTTTGATCTGCTTTTACCCTTAACCTGACAATCAGCTGAGCCATAAATATAAAATAAGAAACATGCAGCCACTGTCTCAAAAAGCTGTATTCCCAGCTCAGTGCTTTCCTATCTGATTCCTCTCACTCCTTTGAGACTCAGTGAGACTCACTGCTGTCCCATGCAGCCAGGGCTTGCTGGAACATTTAACTGAGGATTTAACTGACTAAAAGTACATCAGGAACTTTCCTAATTTCAGGTACACACTATTTTCAGGCAACCTAAAAAACAAAAAAACAAAACCAAAAACATGCAGAGAGGCTGGAAAGAGACCAGAGAAGGTCCATGAGGATGATCAGAGGACTGGAAGACCTGCCATATGAAGAAAGGCTGAGAAAACTGGTTTTGTTCAGCCGTGAGAAGAGAAGACTTAGGGGAGACCTTATTGCCATGTATGTACATAAAAGGTGGCTACCAAGAAGATGGAGACTCGCTTTTCCAAGGAGTCACATGGAAAAGACAAGGGGTAATGGGTACAAGTTACTTCTGGGGACATTCCGATTGGACTTCAGAAGAGAATCTTTCAAGATGAGAAAAATCAGCCATTGCAGTAATCTTCCAAGGGAAGTGGTGGATTCCCCTACACTGGACAGTTTTAAGACTCGGCTCAACAGGCTGATGCACTCTCTCATTTAATTTTTTTATTAGTATATTTTTATTTTTATTTTCTTTTAACCTTGAAAGGTTGGACTAGATGATCCTTGTGGTCCTTTCCAACCTGGTATTCTATGATACACAAAATGTAAAGGAAAATAAAACAGAGCCCTGTTTTTCTTCTGCCTGAGGACATCCACACACAGGTGGAGACAGTGGCGTATACACTGGTGGGATGGATGTGGGAGCCCAAAGAGCTGACTTTAATCTGGACTCCAGCAAGTCTCCTCTGTCTCATTTTTCTGTCTCAAACAAGGGTGGTAATGCTATTCATTATCTCATTTCACCTGAGGAAAAATGTTATCAAGGTTAGTAAGGCACTTACATACTACAGACACTAGAAAATTCCCACGCCTGCAAAAGATCATGAAGAAATTACTGACTCGACTTGTTGTACCAAATATAGTAGCTATGGGAGAGGAACGCTAACTTTAAAATGACAGTAAAAATACTGACCTATCTCACTTCTTAAGTGTGCCTTGGATATCTCTGCCAACATAAATTTTCCAATAAAAGAACCCCACAACGTAGTGGTTGATGATGTAATTAGAGCCTGTGTTAGAACACACTTCCATAAGGGAGATGAATGAAGACATTTTGAATATTGTATTTTTTGATAAATCCAAAATTTGGTGTATTTGGAGCTTCCACTGCCTTAATATTCTTTAATATTTAACACAGTTGTGCATGAGCTTGAGTATCTTTCCTTGCTTAGACCAGATCTAAGAACAGGAACAGTCAGGTGCAAGTGGACATTTTGCAGCAGGATTCAGCCCTCCACAGAAGCCAGGGAGCTGTGTGATCCTGGGGTGGCCACACTGCTGGCCTGCATGAATGTCACTGGAAGAGCATCTCTGGTGGGATCAATTCCCCCTCATTAGAGAGGCCTCAGAGAGGCAGCTGTCTTGGACTTGTCACCTCTGCACGCCGTGGAGGCAGCTCACTCACTGCACATCCCAGCTTGCATAGGCATGAATCTATAAGACATAGCACTGAGAACCATAAAAAGAGATGTGTTGGGAGGGTGAGGTATTTTTCTACCATGGTATTTTTCTTCAGTTGACTTCCTTTACCCCTCTGGGTGCAACTAGGCTCTCCTAACTTTAACTGCCTAAAAGTTAGTCAGGGAGTCTTATTCACTTGCTTCTCAAGGCTCCCTCTGCAGCTGGGACCACCATGTCCTAATAAAATCTCATTACATCTTAAGGGATGGGTCTAACAGTGATGGATCAAACCCACTTTGATTCCTTCTGCTGCCTGTGATGGGAGCTGAGGCACCTGGGCACCTCAATGCCCAGTTCACGTACTTGACTTCTGAGAGGCCGAAGACGATTGATTGGCTCTTTACTCCTGGTGAGTGCTGTGCCCACCCTTGTTAACCATAACAGCAGGCTGTGCACCCACCAGGCTCTGCATCCTCCGGCCTCAGTGCAGATTTACCTGTACTTTGAATCTTTTGGCCATCTTTAAAAGAAAGAAAATATCAAACTTTGCAACAGATGAAAATTTAAGTGAGAAAACCTGATCATGTTCATGCATAATAATTTCTCTTCAGCAGGGTTATTTTGCATTCTAACTGTTCTTAGTATAGTATCATCTCAAAACTCTCAGTATCCTCAGTGTGGAAAGTCAGTTGAGATCCTATAATGATGCGAAATGAAATGCTGTCAGCTTAAATCCATAAGATGACATAACGGTGTCAGAAATGAAAGAGAATCATATCAGAGTGTGTTCCAGCACCACGCAAAAATTTGTGAGAGGAAAGGGTGACACAATTTGGGGACAATGTTTGTTATGACAGACGTTCTCAAACAGCTTAAAAGGGAAACTGCATTCACCATTTTAATCCAACAGGTTTATCAAGAAGTTGTGTTAATTTCCTCTATAAATGTCTCTGTGAGCAGATCGGTGCTTTGTGTTGCATAAAGAGGTTTTTAAGTAGTCGCAACTCCAGGTTTCTTCTGAAACAGAATAAGAAGGTTCATTGCATTGTTTGCCTCAATAAAAAGTCATTTCTCTTTTGAGAGAAGGAAAAATAAAACAGTTCTTATCCAGTTATCCTTAAGGAAACCCACATCCCCATGTCTATAATACCATCCTAAAGAAAGGACTTTGTAGGCATCACAGGTAGAACTAATCTATTCCCATATCTATTTGTAATGGTTACAACTGGACAGAAATTCCCACACCTCCAAGGAAGGATATGTATTTTGCAGCTGTTCAGCTCCCTACCATGTAACATCATGTCAGACACAAAACTTGAGGGAGAAGAAGGAGGGGTGGTGACTTAGCTTCCAAGGTGGCCTATATTCAGCAACTGACTGGGCACCAGTCTGCCTGTGGGAGGTGGTGAGTGGTTGACTTTGCTCTGCTGCTTCTTTTTTCCTCTTTCCTTCACCTATCTCAACCCAGGGTTTGTTTTTTTTTTTTTGCTTTTGCTCTTCCTATTTCTCCCACTGTCCCACTGGGTGGGAGGAGTAAGTGAGCGGCAGCATGGATGCTCAAGCTGCTGGCTGGTGCCAACCCACCAGGGAGGTGAACTGACTAGCTGAGCAAAATACAGACCTCCCATGCTTCTGTAATACTTTGCATATACCGTATTATGTCTGTGACATAGGCTTTTCCAAGCTATCTCATAACCACAACTCTTTCTAAATACTTCCAAAAGTCCTCTTTAAAGCCAAGTGCTGCTAAGGACATAGCAAAGGGTAAAAGGGCATGCTGCAAGGGCAAGCATCCAGCCTCATCTGCTGCATCACACAGACACGAAACTGCAGCTGGTGTTCCTATTCAGCTCCTATTCCTGCCACGTCCAACAACTAAGCTAAAGCATATCATGGGAAGCTGAGAATTTGAAAATGCTTGGCGCTGACACAAATTTTCTTCTGGGGAAGCCTATGGTAAACCTTCTCTGGCATGACTGGGAGCAGCCTTACTCCAAAACACTTTTGACTTGATTTGCTCATGGTAATGCATTTGCCATGACCTTTACTGTAGTGTCCAAGGCTTAACTACCTTCATTGTTAAAAAGGAGTTGTATCACTTCTGTTTGGAGCACTCAGACTTTGCTTCTCCTGGGACCATGCTACACTTGTCCCTGTGTTTGAATTCCCATCCACAGTGCTTGGAGTGGCAGCCATGCCAGGGGATGCTTTGGTTACCTACAAGCTTGAATAGTCAAGCATTAAACTTATGGCATATGTGCACACAGAGAAAAAACACCTTTCTGTGCTGGTTCTTGGTGGATGTCCTAGATTACATGCAGCTACAGTGCTAAATACTCAGGCTGTATTATACATGGTCTGGAAAGTGCTCCTGACAAATCAAACAAATATAGCTTGCAGTGCTTATATTAGCATCCTTTTGTATTCTAAATACCTAGTTTGACAGTACTCTTGACAGAAGCAATAGATGAGGTGTGTAGCCACACAGCTGTCTCATGATGTCTCTCCTAGGAGAAAGTGACCCCTCCTTAAGACACATCCATCTTTCTCTACCTCAGCAATGGAAGCTGAGGGTGCTGGGCTAGACCTGAGACCTGCAAAGACCGTGTTATTGAAGCTTACCAAACAGATTATGTCTAATGAAGGGCAGAACCTTCAAGAAAGACAAAAGAGGCTGCCTAAAATTTCAGCTGATGAGAATTTGTCTAAGTGCCTATCTGCTGTAGGGGCTTACACTACATTTGCCGGTCCTTGATTTAAACAAAGTAGGTTCTGATTACTTTTTTCCAGCCAAAGTTGTCTTTTAACAAAAACTGTAGATTTGGTTGCTCAAAAACATTCCATGACTTGATGTGACAGGTTTTTAACTTCAATGGTCCATACCAAAAAATTGTATGAAAAATAAAAAGTTAATAATAATTTAAAAATATAGTATGGAAGTCTAAAAACTCCACACTGATGTTTTACAACACATTTTCATTCTGTGATTACAAAATTTCTTTCATTTCTTTTGTAAAGAACCAAAGACCTTAAAGAAACACTTGAAGCTGAAGTGAAATATTTAATTTCAGGTCAAGAAAAATGTATGTTTCACATGACCTGAAAAATTTTTCAGAACTTCTGATTTCTACAACATTCAGAATAATTATCCAGTGATCATTCAAAATAAGCTTTTAAAAGATCCATCAGACTTTCTAGTGAAATAAAATCCTACCTAAAATGCCTGGAGTTTTTGAAAAGTAGTTGACTTATATCAACAATGCTGGAAAAAATGGAAAGCAATATTGCTAATTTCAAGGGAAAGATATTTTTCTGCAATGATTCTGCAACTTATTTCTGCTATAGAAATGGTAGTAAGAATTTTAATTTAATTTCTAAATACATAATCAAGCAGATTAAAACTCCTCAGGAAATCTCTGAAAATGCTGATGATTTCAACTAAATAATGTTCTAAGGATATTTGCAATTTTGACAAAATATTTTCATTTGACTCAGAGTATCTCATTACGCTTTCATTTCTGTAAAATATGCTTCCTAAAGTAGTAAAGAAAGAGAAAAAAACCATATTTCACATTATGGTAAATATATTTTAAAGCCTTCCAATTAAAATCTAGATTTCATCAAGGAAGGCTATTCTTTTTTTTTTTTTTTCTCTGAATTTTCACTCAAAGGAACTCTCCAAGATCTTCTGTACATTCATATATTTAAAAAATAACTCTATTACTATGGCAAACGTGTCTCATTTGAAAAAGCTATTGACTTTTCCATTCTATTGCTTTAATTTTTCACTACTCTTGTATGCTGGAATACTCCAGGTGGGTGCTGTGTGTGCTTCTGATTATGCTGTGTTACACAGCAGGGAAACCTCTTATCTCAGACTGGTTGCCTGGTTGAGAAAAAAACACATTTAAGGCAGTAAACACAGCTGTGAAAGAAGTATTTTATATTTCCTTGCTGTTTGTTTTAATGTACCAAAATGACATAATTATGGAAGTTTGCAAAAATGTCAAAATGTAAAACACAATAATTTGGTCTATGTGTTTCTATTATAGTCCATATGTCTTCAGATACAGCTTTAAGCAGCCCAAGAAAATCTTTAGAAATGTCTTTTCTGCTTTAAGTTCTGGTTTGCCCTGATAAATAAAATACAAAATTTCAGAGAAGAGGAATTTAAAAGTAATCTCGTGGTTACACTAGTATTAAGAAGTGTTCAAGTCTTGTTCTTGCCATTTTTCATGCCAGACTGGAACTTTTGGCTTGAAGATTTGTGTTTCTATTGTTTTCTTTATGACTCTGTGCAAACACTTTAAAGATAGGAAATTTGCAGATCTGTGGAAGAAAAAAAAAAAAGAATAGAGGTTTTGTAAATCTAACCACCACAACTTCATTTGAAGAAAATGAAATCTGAACTCTGAAAGAGGACAATGGCTTTTATTTACTTTTTTTTCAGCTTGCAAAGAAATGGAGTAATGCAATCCCTTTTATTTCCTATTTAAATGAGGCTGAAGCGTTTTCATCTGTGGTGTGTAAAGTCTGCTTTGCAAAGAATAAATTTGGAGCACACATATTCTAAGTATTTGCTGAGAGCACCAGACTTATATTGGTTGAGTAAACAGCACTATAATATTACAATTATAAAAACAAAATGTGCAGAAATATGTGATTGTCACTTTTTTTTTAACACTCAATTGCTTTCTGAAGTCCTAGTGGGAAAAGATTAAACGTGAAGCCCTCTATTAAGAAGCTCTGTTCCATTCAAGCTGCAGCCATTCTCCATCACCTACTATTTCACCACAAGTTGAAACAGATTTTGATAGAGATCCTCAGTCCAAACTCTGCCCATTAACATCTGATGCCACCTCCCTGAAACTCCTATGTAAGATAACATTAACGAGGTCCTGGCCACTTCAGTCTATGGAAGATTTTGTCTTTTATGTGACAATGCATAAGCTGACAAAAGGCTGCATAAAGTTCTTTTGACTGTGGCTGGAAAGACTCGCACTGGCAGCATCACACCTTTGGATCACACTGTACCATCCTTTCTCTCCATCCACAACTATCATTTTGCTGACCAGAATTCTAATATGACTGCCTCCCTTCATAATCTCGGTATTTTATCAAGCTTCTTTTCTAAAGCCAGAGAGGATAATTGTCATCTCTTGTATAACGCAGCAAAAAGGTCGAGGACAGGCTTTGGAGTGATAACCTTCTCTGCTCTCCAGTCCACCCCGTTCTCTGGACTGTAAGTAAATTGAGGCCAAGAGCAAGCATGATGAGGATTTCTGATCTGCAAATCAATAACAAGTACCAGAGGAACAAAACATTTCCTGTCCAATTCATCACAGCAGAATCCTCCAACAAAGTGGGATGGAGAAGAAAAAGGGCAGATGAGAGTCTCTAAAGCATGGGTACTGAAATGGCGAGGCTCAGCCAGGAGCTACAGCTCTGTCATTCCAGGTATTGAATCAGAAGAGGGAGTGTGGGCACACAAAACATTCATCTACTCCCATTGAAACTACTGAGGACTTTTCCTATTGGTTATAGTAGGACCTGGATCATCGTGGTGGTTTGTACTAGGTGGGTTTCCTGTGGAGATCAGAGAAAAGGAAGAGGTGACCATGTACACCTTATTGTAAAGAGCTCCAGGGTTAACTGCTGGTCCTTTAAGTGATGAAGAGTCACAAGCCTAAATCCAGGTATCATTATGCACCCACCATTTCTAACGAAGAGGGATTCTGAGATCAGGGTGATGGCACATTAACCATGAGGACTTCATTTGGCAGCACATAAGGAAAAAAAAAAAAGATTTTTTTTTTTTACGAAACTGACAAAAAGATGACTGAAAATATACAGATTTAAAAAAACAGAGGGAGCTACAGCAATGATTTGCTCCAATTTCCTGCACAGCACAAGCTATGCAACCTAACTGGGTTATGTCTTCATCATTCATTCATCCTCTGCTTGATCCACAGATCTCATTAGAAAGGGATGCATTTTCATGAAAAAGTACAAGTCATGAATAAGCCACCAAAACCCTTTGGGTTTTCTGCCCAAAGGTTAACTTACCCTTTTTGAAAGAAGAAGAAAGAAAAAAGATAAAACATGTCTTATTTCTAATCCAAATGTATGTTCAGCTAAATACCTTTAATGAAAATTATTTTCCTTCTGTAGGTATTCACCCAGGTGGTACTTTACCTGAAAACGCATGCCTGCTTCAAAGTCTCTTAAGAAAAACACCTAATTTCTCGTTCCCAAACCAAGGCATTTTCCTAATAATAAAAGAACTATCAGGCTCACAGAAGCACAAATTATACAGCCCCGAGAGCTATTTTTCAGTCACTGACTAGAGAACATTGTGATGAAGAAATCTGAGCTGAAGAAGAAAATAACCTCCATTTTTCCAATAAATTAAGATCTTCCCAGGAATGTAAAATGAATCTTAAAGCCGAGCATCTTGATGCTTCTTGCAGCAGGGCCTCTTTCAAGGACAAAGATGTAATTCAAACATGGAGACCAGAAAAAGAAGAGAAGTCTTTTTCTCTACACTTATGAATATGACGGTGACCTTACAGAGCCCCTTGAAGAGGCAGCTCTGACAACACAGCCAGAGACATCCAGCTTCCAGGCTGTGTGCAGCTGCAGGCTGGATTTCAAAAGATGAAGGAGAAGGTTCCCCTGGGCTGCTCCCCATACATTTTAGTGAAGGATATAAAAGCTAAGGGAGAGGGTGAAATAAAATAATATAGGTCTGGAATTGAAGTCATGGGGACAGTCTAGTTTTGGGGTTTTTTTAAATAATAATGAGGCTGATCTATAAGTGAGGAGCTGAACATGAAGTGGGTTTTATGACAGATGCAAGTTGTTAAGTCACTTTATAGATAGTATCTACTGCTAGTTAGCACATACACTGTCAGTGAGTGCATATTGATAAACTTAACAGGTGTGGCCAGACAGACCAGGTAACATAAGGACAGAGCCATGTGACAAGAATTGTGCTTCTGCTGTTTTGATCTTTAACCTGCAAGGTCTCCCAGCCCCTTGTCTCAGTGTGGCTTGTCGTACTCAGTGCTCCAGCAGCCTAGTTGCTGTGGTTTATTTCTGCATCGATTTGTATGGTTTAATGCTGCCTGACTCAAGCTGACTGCCCAGGCACACTAACCTCACACTAAACTTAGCATTAGCTAAACAGGAGTCCACAAGAGTTTCTCCAAAGGCTGCCATCATCTGCAAATCCTTCAAGGCCTAAGTTACAAAAGTTTGGCTGACATCTGTAGGATAACAGCATATTAGATCATTATTAAATGAGCAGAAGGAAAATTGCAAGCTTAATTTGTGAGGTTTGTAGGGGAAAATCCACGTGCTGTGTTGCATGAGGGCCCCCATGGGCGGGCTTCCTCAAGCTCCTTCATCACCAGCCCTGCCCTGCTCTGCTCTGCTCTGCTCTGCTGAAAACACACGAAAGGCCCTGAAGAGCTACGCCTCAAATTCTTTGACCGGTCATCTTTTAACAGGGATGTAAGAGATCTGGGAAAGCATTCCTGCGGCATTGGGATGCAAAAGGATTTATCTCACATCTGAAGTCCCGCAGAGAGGCAGCGACCCTGCTCCTATCTGAGAGGCCGAGAAGTGAGTTACAGCTGAAGGAGATGTGACAGGCGGGAGAGAATAAGTAGAGTGAATGGCCATACTGGAGATGAATCAACCCTTTTCCTTGAGGTGCAACTGCCTTTGGCTTCTCAGAGCTAAAAGCTACAGCAATAAATTTTAAGGCCTGAAAAGTTCATTACAGCCATCCAGCCCAGCTGCCCGCTTGTCCAGGACACTGAATTTCCTGAAGTTGTTCCCTTCTGCCCCTCCTGCCACCACAGCTGAGGTTCTTTCCTCTTCTGCTCTTGGATCAAGGCTCTCCCCAGTGTGCCACTTCCACCACCACTCCAATGTCCATGCCAGGCCTCTGAAGCATTCTCCCCATGGCACCACAGCTGGGCAGCAAGGGCAGCTAGTGCAAATACTTCCTCAGGAGTGCTTCTGGCAAAAAGAGCTTTTACATCCAGTTTTCCAGCCATGCTGGCTCATGGTCTACATCAGAGCAGCACCTCCAATAGTAGTTTTGCCCATGCAGTTCCAGGTCCATGCTCAAACATCTGTTATGGAAACCTCAGGCAACTGCACAGGGAGCCATGCTCCTGCAGCTCTCACCACTAAACCAACCTGCAGATCTCAAGATAGCTCCACTGGACCTCACATCAGTCCAGGTACCTATCGCTCCTGGAATAACAACACCCAGCTACCTGGGGAGCAGGCAGGTAGATGAACAATTCATTTGGGAGAAGCTGGTTTTTCTGAAGATGTTTCTCTGCTGGCCTCTGTGACCTCAGAAAGAGGGCTGAAAACTGAAAAAAAGACTGGGATTTTCCTGAAACATCCTGCCCATCCCAGAGCAGATCTCCTTGTTTATAAAGATGGGTCACATCCATGTTGAGCCCTTGAGGGAAAGAACAATGGGAGCTCCTCACCTGCCCCATGAGCTCATGTGGACAGAGCTCCAAGAGGGAAGGGAATGGGTGAGTTCACTAAATACTTCCCATTCTGGAGGGGCAGGCCATAGCTGGACGTGACTGCCAGGAAATGCCCTGCCTTGGGGAGGTTGTGATGCATCAAGAAATAGCTAAGCAACCCCTCAGTGACCCTAGCAGGCACACCCTGAGAAAGGAGGGAAGAGGGGCTGCAGGCAGGAGTCTTGCATTTCCATGAATCTCTCCACATCATCTTGTCCTGCACATTTGGCTCAGTCTGCTACAGCTGATGCTAAGGAGCCCTGGTTCCTCCCTTCAGTCGTGTTGATTCCATTTAGGGGAAATAGGTGCAAGTGTAAGCTTTTAATGTCAGCATCTTGGCAAGTAAAAGAGACAGCTACAATTTGCCCTAAAGAGCAAATTCTAATTCTTAACATTGTACGTCATGGTTTTATGTGCAGTGCAATTTACAGGCCAGATGAGCGAGGCCAGCGGAGCCCACGCTGCAGCCAACCCCAGCAGTGAGTCCATCAGCCGTTGAAATGCCAAAGTGACATGTTCGCTTCATTAACTAGAGGCCCAGCATTTCCCAGGCACCCACAAGCAACTGGAAGAGAAAAGTCTGGGTTGGGAAACCACCAGAGTCTTGTGAACGCTTTGGGATGGAGGGCAAAACATCTACAGAAATGCTTGAAAGACCAGACAGGCGTCAATCCCAAGGCCACCTGGGCATCCTTCCATCAACACAAATGGTGACCTCCACATGAACACAAAACCTCCTTTTCTTTTTGAGTGTTCTCCAAAGCAGAACATGTCATGCCTAGGTGAGAAACACTTATTTCCTTTCCCTGAACCAGCTGTACCTGGAACCAGAGGCTCTGCAGAAAGCTACCAAAATCTGAGCAAAAGGTCCTAGACTCTTTCCCTGAGCTCTCTATCCAGTCTTTTTCTCGTCCCCTGCTCGCAATTGTTTTCTTTCCAAAATCCTTTTCTGCATTTTTCCCTTTTATCACTGCCCTGTGAACGTCCTTCTGGGTAGTTCTCAAGCCCTCTCCACTAGATTCCTGCTAGCTTTTGCCCATACTGAACATGACAAGATTTTCACTTTGAAGCAGAGGTTGGTTTGTTGTTTGTTTTTTTTCCCCAGCCTTAGGTGAGAATACAAGGACCTTCAGTCCCTTTGCCACTTCATTCTGAAAATACTCTCCTAGGTAAACAAGTCCTAAGCCTAAAACAATGCCCTGGAATGCCAGAAGAGCCCTCGGTTGTTGAAGATGTTTGCAAATCACCATTTTCTGATGGTGTAAAACAAGAGTTAATCCATGTTTCCACTGTGGAGGGCTGTTTGGAGGTTGGGGTTTTTTTAAAAAGGGGAAAAAATTCCTTTCATTCTTTGCCAGCAATTTCCATGGAAATAAAGTTTCCAACAAAAACTCGTGGTGCCCAAACGAAAGTATTTTATCCAGAAGTGAAAGATTTTCTCTGAACAATTGCAAAATTTCATCCAACAGTCTGAGAGGCTTCATCCGAAATATTTCGCTCGTTGGCTGGAAACAAAGCACCGCCGAGCGAGAGAGGACGCAGAACCCCTGCAAATCCCCCCGCTCTCCAGTCAGGCCCAGCGCGAAGGGTTCAGCCGCGGGGATGCTCCCCACCTGTTCATGGCAACTGGAGGCCCGTCCCCTGTACGCTGGCTGTCAGTTATTCTAATGGACCAAGAACGCATCTGGAAATCGGTGTGTGGTACGAGGCGAT
>JAAGNO010011425.1:0-10368 GCA_033439905.1 Ceryle rudis
GATGGAGCACCAAACCATCTGCATGGGAGGTGGTCTAGAGGAGGGGGGGGGGACCCCCCGGGCCCCCCCCCCCCCCCCCGCCTCACTGCCACCGCAAGGAGAAGCCCTGACTGAGGCTGAGGCCAAGGTCGCTCACGATGAGAACCTGCGGGATGACAAGAGACATTCTGGTGTACAGCCACAGCTGAGCATCCTCTATCCTGACCAGCTCCACTGCCCCGAACCCTGACATGGTGGGAGAGCCATGCTGGGTCCTCACCCATCTCCTCGGCCAGCAACCCTATGACAAAGGCTGGGGCTGGGGGAGGAGGGATGGTGACAGGGACCCCAGGACAGGGCACCCCGAGATGGGTCCATACCTGGTTGTGCAAGTAGGAGAAGGGCTTCTCCTGGCCATTCAGGAGGACCTTGCTGGGCTGCTCCTGCACCCCAAAGATGCTCAGTGTGTCAATGGTAACCTCAGTGGCCTCACTGCTGGCATGAAGGACGGTGGAGGTGAAAATGTTCTGCAGGAGGGAACAGCATAAGCTCAAGGTGGCCAGGTGCCATGGACTCCACATCCCTGCCCTCCCCACCATGTCCCACCTGTGTGACGTTGAACACCAGGTAGGAGTAGCTACCCCGCTCAAAGGTGTCCAGGCTCTCGCCATCATCCCAGAAGAGGTCGCCCCAAGCAGTGGCACTCTGGGACAAGGCCACGATGAGGTGCAGGGGATTCCCTCGGGTTTCCTCGCTGGTGGTTCCTGGTTTCTGGGGTTCAAATACATAGGTGCTGTAGGGTTGTGAGCACCTAGTATGGGGTGCCAGGAACTGAGGTGCTGGTGGGGACAAACATGCTATGGACAACCCCCAGGGAGGTGATGGGTGGGAGCTCACCTGGGTGGGCAGGATGGCACCCTCACGGATGTGCAGGTTGAGGTGTTCCAGAGGAGCTGGCATCTTCAGCATCTCCCCACTGCTGTTCACTGAGGAGCCCTAGACAGCAGGTGACAGACACAGGTGTGAGAGGTCAGGAGCATGGTGGGGGGCTCAGGCACGGGTCTGGGCAGCAGACATTCCCACCCCTTCCTCCACTGGGGCTTGCTGGGCTCAGCTGCAGCTTCCTACCCGCAGACCCAAGATGGCCAAGCAGGGACCGTTGGACCCCCGGCCAAGCACTGTGGGGCTCCTCACCGTGTAGAAGTCGTACCACACACCTCGGGGGACATAGCCTGTGACTGTGTCCACCCCAGGCTCCAGCACTGGCGTTACCAGCAGACTCCGGCCCCACAGGAACTGCCTGTCCAGCCCCAAGGTGGCCACATCCCGGGGGAACCTGTGGCGGGATGGAGATGCCGCTCAGATCGGCCGCTGCTCCATGATCCAGCCTAAGCATGTCCCCAGCTCCTGGCAGGGATGCTCTTACTCAAAGAACAAGGGCCGGGCGACGGTGTCCCCTTGCAGGTGGGCACGGTGGAAAAGGGTGTAGAGGAAGGGCAGGAGGGAGTAGCGGGTCAGCAGCACATCCTTCATGGCCGTCCTCGCCGCGGGGCTAAACACTGTCGGGTCCTGGGCCTGAGGAGGTGTGGGGAGTTAGCAGCTGCCCATCCCCAACCCCACCAGGCCACCACACTGCTCCTGACCTCCTGTACTCTACATCCTCCATCCCACATCCCTCATCCTGCATCCCCCACCCTACATTCTGCATCCCACCCCTGGGATGCCTCCCACTGGGCATGTTGCCCTCTACCTTCTCGTTCTGGGTGTTGTGGTTGCGAGCAAAGGGGTAGAAGGCACCGAGCTGCATCCAGCGGGTGCACAGCTCCTCTGAGGTGCTGCCGGAGAAGCCGCAGATGTCAGCGCCAACCAGAGGGATACCGAAGAGGCTGAAGCTCAGCAGCCCTGAGGGCAGGAACAGTCAGCAGGGCACAGGAACTTTTGGCGGTGTCTTGGAACAAACAGAAAGCTCAGTGGAGCTGGGGGTGCTGGCAGGGGGTCAGCGTGCAGCCCATGCCACCCACCTGGGATGGAGTAGTACATGTCCTTCCACTGGCTCCGGTTGTCACCCAGCCAGTGCCCCGAGTACTGGCCCTGGCTGGGGAAGGTGGAGCGGGAGATGACAAAGGGGCGCTTCCCCTGGATCTGGATCAAGGCACTGGAAAATAAGGAGAGCCGGGGGCAGGGAGTGAGAGCAGCCCCCTATGAGTTCGCCTTGTCCCATGACAGTGGAGGAAGAGGTCCAGCCCCGTGACAGCCCTGTGATGCTGGAGGGTCAGCCTGGGTGGTATGGGGAAGGCTCAGCACCAGGACTGGCCTCATCCACCCATCCCTCCAGCACAGCGTCAGTTCCCCTCTGCTGGGTTTTTCCATCCCAGAGGCTGTGAACAGCCAGAGCATCTCCCCTTTGGGTTGGGCACTCAAATCCCCACCCTCTCCCTACCCAGCCCTGAGCAGCAGGATTTTGTCCCATCCCATCCACAGGCTGGTGGAAAGCAGGATGCTCAAGTACCTCGCCGTGGCTTTGGCTTCCATCAGCCCGTAGAGGTTGTGGAGGTTGTAGTGCACCGAGGCTTTCTGCTTTGCTGAGGCACACACCGTCTTTGCAGAGAGGGCATCACCCAGCACAGCTGCCAGGAGGGAGAGCCCCCATCAGCACGCTGTGGTTTGGGGGTGTGGGGGATGTGGGACAGCCCCCTCCCCCCCCCATCCCCGCTTGCTGGCTCTGGGTCAGCCCTTCCACACACAGGAGCCAGCCATCACTGCCAACCCAGCACCAAAAGCTCATGCAGATGGTCCCATCCCGCACCTGACCTGGCCCTGACAAGTGTGCAAGACTTGGGCATGGATAGCAGCACACGTAAGCAGGGATGGAGATGTTCGAGGTGTAAAACAGAGACACAGTGTATCTTAAAAATGGCTTTGCCCCATCACTCTCTGTTGCTGGCAATCTCAAAGCACGTGGTACCAACCAGCACAGCTCCTTACCCGGTGTGTAGGGTGGGCTGTCGAGCTCTCCCAGGGGGCAGCCATCTTGAGACCCATCCATGAAGTTGGATGGCTCATTCATGTCCTAAGCAAAGAAAATAGTGGAGCAATTTCAAAGGGGGAAGTTTTGGGCATTAGTGGATACACTTGGAAAAGCTGCATTTGAGGGACCAACGGTCCTGCCAGGACACACACCAAGCATGAGCTGAGCTGCTGGCAGCGAGTGACCTGGGGGCAAGGAGGGACTTACGATCCAGAGGCCGTCAAAGGGCACGTGGGCATAGAAGCGCTGCAGGTTCTCCAGCCACCACTGGTGCGTGTCAGGGTTGGAGAAGTCTGCAAAGGCAGTAAAGCCAGGCCAGACCTGCAGGGACACCACAAAACCACAGGTTCAGTGAGTAAGTGATTTGTGGGGGACCACCATGAGGATCAGGGTGCCACAGACTGGTGAGCAGGCTGAAGGAGCAGGGATAAACCAGGCAATAAATGAGGAGATAAACCCAGACCGACTGCTTTGAGTCCCAGACGCCGCACTCACAGCAGCCCTCCTGCCTTCATGGTACCCAGGAGCACTGGGGTGCTGAGGACTCCCCCATGGCCTGGTGAACAGTGGCAGCTGCTCTGCCTCCACTTGCACAAGCCCTGACATCTCCTAGCCCAGAGCACGTCAGGGAAGAGCCATGATTTCTCCATGCTTTGCTTCACTCCAGGAATTTTAGCTGATTAATTTTTCCTCATGTTTTCGGGCTACATCAAAAGCCCCCTCCTCATAGACAGGGAGGGAGACCTGGTGGGAGCAAATGGCCAGGGAGGACAAACTGGGAGGGAACTGCTGTGGAGCAGATCTGGAGGCGTGTGTCCATCACAGACAACCTCCCGTCACCCCAGAAACGGGAAGGGAGAGAAATCAGATGACCAGCCTTGGGCAGCACTGCCGACCCCGTTAAGCTCATATGACTTCCACAGGCTCCTCTGCTGGGGCAGGGGCTGGCTCCCAGGGTCACTGGAGATGCCAGGAGGTGACATGCAAGGCTGAGGGCTGAGCCAGGCTCTGGGAAGCATACTGGAGAGGTTCCTTGGCCTCTTGGCTTTCTCTCCAGAATGAGGGAGGAAATCCCAACCCTGCTATTGCACAACCCATGGGGCTGGGATTTGTCCCTGGAGCTCCTCCTCACCTGCCCGATGAGCGGCTGCCCCTGGGTGGTGTTGAGGAACAAGCCCCGTCTCAAGGCTTCATCGAAAGGCCAGTAGGAGCCATGAGGGTTGGTGCTGCTGATGCCAGGATCCTGGGGATGGAGCAGAGGGTTAGTAGCAGACTGTGGCCCCTTCCCCCTGCCAGGCTGGTGTGATTCAGAGAAGAGGACAACCCAGACAGAGCCCACACATGGTGGCTGTTTCCTCCAAGGGGAACAGAAACTTGCTTCAACACTTCCAGGCATGTTTTCTAAAATGCCACTTCTGCAAGTCCCCGGGACCTGTTGGGGCATTTTGGGGAGAGGGGACAAATACAAGAAATCTTGTGCTTATGCAAGAAACATCAGGTCACGGACAGACTTGGGCTACAATGGGAATTCAAACAGGGAGAAACCCAAAACTTCCTTCCCCAGGACCCCCACAGTACCCACATCCCCATCGAGCAGAACCTGCACCCCCTTTCCTTGCAGACAGAAGAAGGGAGATCACAGCCGGGTCACGAGATCCCAGCACTTGTGGGGATGTGGGGGCACGATAGCTGAGCACACACGAGTTAAACAGCCTGACCCACAGTTCCTCCATTCCTTCACCCACAGGGTACAGGGTGAACCCTGCTGCTCCTGCAGCAGACAGGAGCACAGCATGAGAACCTGGTCCGTGTCTCTGTGGGCCCTGCCTTAGGGGGATTTCCAGTGGCTGTCCACAGCTGCCTGCCCAGCACCGGGGACCAGCCTAAGATAGAAATCCCCAGGAACAAGGGCGGTCAGCTGGGACCATGAGCATCCCTTATGCCTGTGTTTTACACCCCAGCTCTTCAGCAAAGACAGCACGGGGAGAGGAGAGGGAGTACCAAGATCATAACGTAGCGCTGCCCGTGTTTGTGGAGGTCTTCCACCAGCGAGGGGAGGGAGGCAAATCTCTGAGGATCGAAGGTGAAGTCCCGGTACCCGTCCATATAATCGATGTCATTCCACTGCGCATCCTGCGGGACAGAGGCTCAGCGAGGGGTGATGGAGCCCAGACCTCCCCTCCACAGTTCTGAGGGGTTACCTGGGGGATCTGGTAGTTCCTCATGGCTCTCACAGTTTGCCAGGTTTCATTGCTGGATCCATAGCCCCAGCGGCAGAGGTGGAAGCCAAGTGCCCAGAGGGGTGGCATGGCTGGGAAACCTGAAGCAGGAGGGCAGGAGCATAGATGGGGTGCTCCAAGATGACAGCAGCGTCTCAAAATAATTGGGGAGGGAACAGAAGGTGCAGAAAGGTGGTGATCGCTGACCACTGCTGTGCAGGTAAGGCTAAGGATGGGATGACTGAGGACCACTGAGCCCTCCCCAGCTGGGAGGGCTGGGGATGGTGGTGAAGCTAGGGTGAGACAGGGACAGAGGCATGGGGAAGGTGCCTGCAGATGGCTGCATTGGGGTGTGGGTACTTACCTATCACCTGCTGGTACTGCTGGATGACCATGTTGGGATCAGGCCCCAGGAAAATGTAAAAGTCCAGCACCCCTCCAATGGTCCTCCAGGTCAGGCCCGGAGCGGGCTGCAGGGCCACCTCTTTGGCATGGTGAAGGAAGAGAAAAAGACAGTGACAGTTGGGGAGCAACTCCCAGACCTTGAGCCCACAGCAGGGACCAGGCAGCAGCAAAGGCAACGCTCGGTCTCCGTCAGGACAACAGAGAAATCCCTGCCTTGTGCTCAGTGGATGCTAAATGAATGTCGGGAGGCTTAAATCACTGCAGCCCAGGGGTGTCGCTGGTTTACGTGCAGAGAGAGCTCGCTGTCTCACAAATTTGCTCTTTAAGCCCAAAGCTGTGCTGTTCTCCCAGTTTCCACTTAAAGACCAAGCACGTGCAGGGCTTTCCTTCATGTCCTCCCCCAGAATCTGCTCCTAAGTGAATCAAGAAAGAGCTACTTGTACAAGCGAGCATGCAAGAGCAAGGGCTTTCCCGGGAAGGGATTTTCACACAAACAAGCCCTTGAACTTCAGCTCCGGGGGTCGCATCTCCCACAAGCTCTTCCTCAGGAGCATCGCTGCAGTAAAGCTGAGCGCAGCTGGAGCTACAAGAGCCCCAGCATGCACAGCATTGTCCCAGCTGGCTGGAAGTGGTGGCTGCTGGGAGGGACGGCAATCGCCGGTGCCGTCCCCAACACGGCAGGAGCCCGCGGGAGCTACTGCGTTATCAGCTGGCACACACAGGTGGATCCCACGGCCACAGCCGGCGCAGCACAGCTGGGAAGAGCGCGGGCGGCAGCCGGCATCCCTGGCTGCGTCCCAGCCGTGCCACGCTGCCGGGCCTGGGGGCAAGGCTGTTTTGGGTGGATGGGGAATGGGCATGGACCCACATGCAAGGGACTTGCTTTTCCGATGGCAGCTCGGCAGCTGGGTGTGTGGTTAAACTGCTCAGCAGTTGCTAAAGAGCCTCTCCATAGCCAGGAAACAGATGGCTACGCTCAATAACGGAGCCATCAAACCACATCTTTCCCTTTTATGGCTTCTTCTCGCCCCAAGTTCCCGAACCAGCCACTCTGGCAGCTCCCATCTGTCCCCACATTCTGAGTCCTCCTCCAGGGACAAACTGACCAAAGGTGCCCCGAGACACCTACCCATTGCGTTGCTGTTGAGGAGGAAAACCCCGTGAGCATCTCCGCCCTCCTCCATCAGCAGGTAGAAGGGGTGAGCACCGTACAGGTTGAATGATTCCTGCAAAGAGGAGGTGCCTGGTGAGAGAGCAGCTCCTGGGCAAAGCAGGAGAGCCCCACATCACCAGGCGTGACTAAATGGCCCCAAGATGCATCTGCTGCCACCACCTAACCAGGCTTCTGTCACCCCCCATGGAAACCAAGTCAAGGGATGAGGATGGTTTTGGAGCTGGCACAGAAGTTCATGGGAAGCTGCTCCTTCCTCACAGCTCAGGGACTATTACTGAGCTGTACTGGGCGAGGGGGAAACCTCCTGCCTTGCCACAACCTGTTGCACGAGTGGCAGGGTGGAGCGGAAAACACCCGGGGCCCTCAGAGTGCCAAGAGTGTTTTGCAATTGCTCTGAAATCCTCCGTGGCACATATCTGCCCATCAGCCCTGACCGCCCCCTGCCTCTCCCAGCACCGCTGCCCACCCTCCTGTCATGTTTTCCCAGGGCTTGTCCAATGCACTGGAGAGCGGTACCACTGTCCATGCCCCCTGCACCCCTGCGGGGAGGGGGGAGATGGTACCATGGGTGAGACATCACGAGCCCACAGGGTGAGGGTGGTCCAGTCCAGGCTGTGCAGGAGGGTGCTGCGGTGCTCCCCCAGCCCGTAGAGGAACTTGGATGGGAGTGTTGTGGCTATCTGGAGAAACTGGTCAGCAAAGATCAAAGGAGCCACAGTGGTGTTGAGCCTGCCAAGGTGACACCAAGGGAGAGAGAGAGTCAACGGGGAATGCTGGGATCCACTGAGATCCATTTGCCCATCAACAATTGACACCTTCCCTCTTAAAGCATCCCAAGAGCCAGCACAGCAGCATACATTCCACTCCACAGCCAGCCCCAACACCTTGTCCCAGCCAGTAAATTTATGTCTGGCTGGACACGAGGCTCAGCCTGAGCCCGTACTGGCCTGACCCAGCACAGCCTTGCCTTTGACACCAGAAGTTTCCACCCAAGTTATTATTAACCGCAGAGGCGAATTAGTGGTGGGGTTTCTCAGCCTGTTGTTGCTGATAAGCAACTCCCAAGTAAAGGACGTACCACAGGCACCAGCAGAGGGGAAGGAGGAAAGGATGGAATCCCAAAACACCCTGGCCATACATTGACCAGCCGTTGGTGCTCACCAACAGCTCAGTGTGGCGGTTGTGGTGACAACCCTTCGGTGGCCCTTTCCCTGAGCCACCAGGTCCCTTATTGGTGATGTGCTGGGGACATGCAGAATGTTTGGTTGCTGTACGACTTGACAGGGAATTAGGGCACTGTGAGGTTTCTGGACAGGTGCTAATCGCACCCGGCTCTGCCACAGACACAGCAATCATGTGGCCAGCCTGTAGGGCCAGGGAGCCACGTGCTGCTGCATCCCCACGTGGGTACTGCTAGAAAGATGAAGACGAAGATCTATGTCTGGAGATCCCACAGCACGGTTTTCCCTAAGTAAAAACCTCCAGGAAGCATCCTGGAGCCTGTCTGGGGTGGGATGAGCTTTCCCCCACCCTCTGTGGGATGTGGAAGAGGTAGGTTCTTACAGCACCGTCCCTGTTGCCCTGCGTCGGAGCAGCACCCCAAAGGGGTCCCAGGAGAAGTCCAGGCTGTAGATGGGATTTTCTGCTCTCTTTGTTGCCCGGGGAACCTCAAGGGGAACCTCGTACCGTGGGTTGGCTGCATCCGTTATCTGCAAAAGGGAGAAAACATGCTTAAAGACCAGCAAAGCAAGAGGGCAAAGGGTTGCAGATGCTCATTGGCCACATAGAGCCATTCCTGGAGCACAGCAGCTTCCAGACTCAGTCTGAGCAGGGGGTGGTCACCTATGGGATGAAGGCTGCAGGAGTGAGGGAGAGAAGTCACAGGCTCTGGAGGGCATCCAGAGGGAAGCTCACCTTGATGTGCAGCCGTGTGTCCGTCTCAAACTCCACGTCCAGCCTCAGCTTCTCGATGTCCCGGGGGTAATAGGCCTTCTCTCTCCGCACCAGCAGCCCCACCATGCCCAGTGCCGTCTGGTTGAGGCTCTCCAGGGTGTAGCTGGGGAAGTCGGGTGGGTAGAAGCACCAGGGCACCCCTCGCTTGCCCCCCACTAGTGGGGGGGACTCAATGAAGCAGCAGCCCCGCCTTTCACAGAGCTCCTGGGTCACCACCACGGTCCGCTCTGGGTAGCAGTCAAAGCGGTGGCTTTCAGGTACTAGGAGACATTTGGGGGGCGGTGTGGGTCCGAGCCAGCCCCCTGATACTTGCCGCAGAACCCAGACAGTGACAGTACTCAGCAGCACAGCAGCCACCAGCAGCCCGCTGCCCACCCACCATGGGGCCAGCTTCCCATGGCCAGTGGGTGTCGAGGCATCCCCTTCCTCCTCCACTCGGCACGCCGATGGATGCGGCACCGCCGTCGTCAGCTTCTGGTACGACTTCATCGTCCTGGTGCTGGAATGAGGGGAAGATGGAGACAGGTGTGAAGGAGTCAGAGGGGGAGAGCTTGCCCAAATCTCAAGGATGGCTTCCCTGCTCTTGACACCCATAGTTCAGGGGCCTGCCCACCTCAGCACCCTGCACCATGATGTCTGTGCCCTCAGCCGAGATGCATGCAGCAAACTTGTCAAAGGATGGCTTTGCCAGGGTTGGGTGGTCCTGATCCTGCTGGAGCATGGGAAGACACTGCCACACAACTCTCCACCAGCTCTAAGGGATAAAGTACCATCTGCCTGAATCCCACCTGCTCTCAGGGGGTGGCTGAGTGGCCCCTCAAGGAGTTTTTTCCAAGTCTGAATTTACTGGCTGCAGTGTTTCTGGAAGCTGCAAGCAAAAGCGAGCTCCTTCTGCCCGTGGGAACAAAGCTGTGGTGCTGGGAGCTACGGCTCTGAGGTGCAGAGCACCCTCTGCTCCAAGTACCCTCTACTTCAAGCATCCTCTGCCTTTGCCCAAAGCCTTGAGTCAGAGTTTTTAGCCCTGGTGAGGGTTGGGTGAGGGATAGCAAGGAATATGCTGTCAGTCTTTGCCTCCCACTGATAAAATCTGATTTTAACAGCCTCTCAGGCAAGCATCACCCAGACTGTAAGTGAAAGAGACCCCCACGCTCCTGCTGAGTGCAGGGAGCAGTCTCAGCATCTTAAATAAGAGACACAACTTTCTCCTCTCCATCTCCTGCCCAAGCCACAGGCACCCAGACCCCGCTCGCCTCCACCCTGCAATCTGCGAAAGCTCAGCAAAACGGCTCTCCCCACGAAAGCAGATTTTATTCCCCTGCAGCCCTCCCCCAGCTCCGGCACCAAAATGGCTTAGCGTGCCGGGGCCTGGCTCCGGAGCCACCCCTGAGCGGCAGCGCCTGCCCCACGCAGCCCCTCAGCCTCAGGCAAGCGCCGCTCGTTTCCCCTCGCGTGGGTGGCTCCGGGGTGGCAGCACCCACCCTCCGTGGCCCGGCATGCGAACCCCGGGGACCTCGGCACGCCACCAGCCCATGCACCCGTGCTCATGCCAGGCCGCCCCGCGATGCCACCCTGCAGCGGTGACATGCGGGGGGTGGACGCGGCCAGTGCCT
>JAAGNO010011426.1:5402-17652 GCA_033439905.1 Ceryle rudis
TGCTCTGGCAGGGGGGTTGGACTCGAAGATCTCCAAGGTCCCTTCCAACCCCTGACACCCTGTGATACCTGTGTGATTTACTTCGCATTGTGTTTAAGTGAAGTATTTTTGAATGCTCCAGGGTATACTTGGGAGAGGAGAAAAAGGTGAAAAAGGCATTTCTGGATTCCCTGGATTGCGGGTAAGGATGTTGCAGAATAAGTTACTCCACAGATTTACTATAATTAGGTTCATAATATATTTGGCAGTTTGCATTTCCCAGAAGGATTTTAAGGACTTTTTTTTATAGTAACCTGTCATGATTTCTGTATAGAATACTTAGGAGTCCTCCCCGGGGACTCAGCCTGTCTCAGGGAAACAATCTGATACAGACTTTCCATCCTTGGAAAGAAAGTAGGATTATCTGTAGGGTTATCTTCTAAATATTTAGAGCCACCCCAAGCTCCTCTGGAGCAGCACAGCGCTAACGCGGTCCTTTCAATGTACTCCATACGTGCCAGTGGCAGTTTTTTACAGCAGCTTGTGTTTCATCTGCCTAACAGTGGTCACATGGAGCAACACATCTTCTACCGTGCTTGGTGCAATATGATAAAAAAAATCAAGTGGAGACATGTCTGGTTTACTTTGGTCTATAGTTCAAATTCACCCCCCTCTTTCATATAAAGTATTTGCAAAAGCTTTGCAAAGTTTGGGGAAATACCCCAAGTAATGATTATCTAAGAGGAACGAACTGCTCAGCAATTCTCAAGAGGTGTAATTTTGAATAAGCTTTTACTGGTTTAGCTCACATTCTACTTGCTTTTATCAGGGTAATCCTGGTTCTTACGGACCTGCAGGTTTTCCCGGAATGAAGGTAAGGTGACAAAGTATAAGCAGGTCCCTGAACAGCGGGATCAGTGAGCTTTAGTTTTCTGTGGATTTGTGCTGATTTGAAATTTCCACATACTTGATAACTCCCACTCCATTCCTTTCCTTCTCTCCTGCTACCTCCTGTTGTTACAGAAGTTCTGTGAACTCTCTTAATTTCTGCCGCTCTTTGAAATTTGGCTGAAGGTGGCTAATGTGAAGTAGCAAGCAGGAGGAAGAGCCAGAGGGACACGAGTATAACACGATAGAGAAGTTATGCGGCACAGTAACTTTGTTTGCCACGGTGACATTGTGAAATCTTGTGTTATATGCATGTTTTGTCCATCTTCCTGGCTCAAGAAATTCCAGTTTCGTTCTGAAGTCTGCTAAGTGTTAGTTATGATCTCTTTCTGGAGTAAAGAACAACAGATGTAGGTAGGCAGATCTACACCTTGCCCTTTTTCCCCATCTCCTCTCCCCAGCTGATTTTCAAGTCTAGTTAAGATAATAGTCAGGCTTTTAACAAATCACATTAACATACAGATATTTGCATTTAGACTTATGTTCCAGGTGACTGCTTTATCTGCAAATTCACTTTTTACTTGTTGTTTGTTTTTTTTTTACCACTGCTTGCCTAAACAGTTTGAATACAGGAGGGACGAGTATATTAGTGGATCATAAAAGGGAAGGAGGTGTTGATATGCAGCTGCTTTCCGTGCAATAATAGTTTCAGAGGGTCATCAGCAAGCAGCAAACCCATTTCAGCTGTATTAAGCAGACGAGTCTGCTGGTATGTATTCCAGCTAGTTCTGTGCCCCAGATACACCGAATCCGCTGACCACTGTCTACATAACTTGGCAATACGTGTTGTGGTGTTTTTTAGCAGGCCAGATTCTATGAAACAGAATGTCTCTGTACAGACCCAGGGAATTTTCTGAAACCAACTGCGGGAGCTCTTAGGACAGCGTTGCACGACTGCCTTAGTGAGTCTTGGTCAATTAATTATATTACTGTCTTCAGAGATTAATCCAACGATATTTATGTGATCTTTTCCAGGGGGAAACAGGGTTTGCAGGTTTTCCTGGACAACCTGGCCATCCAGGCGTACAGGTAAAGGAACAAACAATGCACATGCGTACACGCACGTGGATATAAGTGCTATATAATTGGTAATGATTCCTCCCAAATGTACCTGCCTATCAGACCATTTCCTTTTATGCAGCCATAATCACTTTTAAGGTTTACAGTTGTCATGATAATCATAGTTACTCAACACTGTGGTAGTAAATAACAAAGTAAACGTTCCTGCTTGGTGCATACGAGAGTGGGAATTCTGTTTTGCGTGCCCTAAGAATTGGTTAATCCCCAGTGCCCACAGTTACCTATTAGTGACTCTAATCAACTTGTCTGTAAATATTCTGAAATAAATCAAGTTGTGGTATTTTCCCTCTGAAATCCTCCTTTTGGAAAGCTGCACATAAAGCAGTAACTTCTCCTAAAGCACTATTAGTTGTACCTGTGAGATCAGAGGAATGATTTGAGCAAGATTCACCTCTGATACAAATTGAAGGCTAAGATGGGAAACTCACTATACATAAAGTGAGAGCTCCAGAGCCATAAATATCACAGGAAAAAAAGCAAAACAAAACAAAACACACACACAAAAAAACCCTACCCACAAACCCAAACAAACAAAAAACCCCCCAAAACCCCATCAAAACAGAGAGAGGTACAGACTCCTTGTTTTGACTTGTGCAGGAACAAGTATCAAGTTTTGCAGTCCTAGTTCTCTTGTCTGTGTCCCAAAAGGCCCTGAACTCCAGTCCCAGGAATGCAGACTCACTACGCATTTCCCACAGTCGCATTCTTGCGTTCTTAGCTCCTGTTTGCTGCAGAGAGCAGGGCTGATTCCTAATCTACAAAGCAAAAAGTCTAATACAATTTGCCACATAAAAGACTTCCCTGAAGTCCACTTCACTTGCAATTCCAAACAGCAAAATCCAAGCTAATTTAGCAATCCTCCAAGCAGAAGTGATTTTCCTTGCCATTACTAGGTACATTAATGTCTCCCTGATGCAGATGTTTTAAACTTCTTCTAAGAGCTTTAAGTATCTCTTACCATCAATAATACCTATAACTGTGAAACCTCATTTCTTAATGCTTACCTGTCAAAGAAGTAAAGTCCAAATTCGGGTTTAGAGTTTTAAGGCAAATAATTGCAGCTTGGTTGTCAAAACTTCTCAGTTAAACAGGTATTATCTACTGTAATTGATTCATCTTTACCATAAATGAAATCAAATATAGCAGCCACAAGTTCTGAAGGGTCAAATAGCTACATGCGACAGGTATGTGACTGTTTAGTACCTGGTATCCTGAAAGATAGCGAGTATTTTAAATCTTTTTGCCTGGTTTTAAATGCTGTCAAGTGTCAAAATCAGGTTTCCCAGGTGATGCGTCACATCCTTACATTCCCCACCACTGCTGAAGCTTTCAGGTGCAAGGTAGCACACTGTGTATTTTTATCTGCCAGTAAAATCTCTTGTTGGACTCTTACAGGGGGATCCAGGAGAAAAAGGGCCCCCAGGTCCTCCTGGAGCTGCTGGAATGCCACTGCTTCCTGTGAAAGGTTACAGCTGGGTTTAACTAGTCTTTTTGCTCTATCACGTGTGCCGGACCTATTTTGCTAAGGTCTTTGAGAGTCATCACCGGGGAAGTCAGGGGACAGGCTCCTAAACCATTATCCTCCTAGTGGCCACATTCTGTTCGGTTTTACCTCGCTGATCGTACTGGAACTACGTTAAACATACAAAGCTTCAGACTGTTTGCTTGAAAGATCTTTATCCGTACAGCTGCAGCTAGAGCTGCAGCACTACCCCTAGTTATTGGACCATAAGCATGTTTAAGAAAGAGCTATGATAAAAGAAGCCTGTGCTTATGTAACGGATGGCAAGTAAGAAAACCAACCTTCCCACTGTAATTTACAATTCCTGTGTTCAGCATCGCCGTACCGCACAGATCTTAGATTACAATTAAGCACAGAAGGGGTGAAATCCTGGAAATAGGACTCCTGACAGAACACCTGTCAATCTTATTACCTTCCTGCCTAAACCTCAGGCTGGGTGTTTTGTCCCAGCTCCCTTTATCCCCATTTTTATCATCTAATTGGTGGAAAGGTGTGTGGAAGTTCTTATTTCATAGCAAGAGACAGTGGGGAAGAGCCAAACCTGCTGCCTGGAAGGGATTTGTTTTGGCATCACTTGGGGAACCTGCTTTGTAAGAACATTTTAGTGGGAGGCTTACAAATGCCACTTCTAGTGCAGCAAATGCTGATGGTGAACACAGAAGTTACAACACAACCCCAGTTCAGCAGAACCTATGTAGAGAACCTATAGAGGCCTCACCCAAAAACCAATTGCTTTTGTTTTCCATCAGCTTCTGTGTGTTTCCAGCCCATGCAGTGAAAGACTTAACCCCGTGCTTGATATCTCCAGTGACATTTGAAGTGAATCACGTGTGTGGGGTGCAAGTGGATACATTCTTAAGAGAATGAGGCTTTTAGCAGAATTGTTTGAGAACAGAACTGCTACCAATATTTTGGTTTTCCAGTTTCACGATGCCCTTTATATCTGATCTGGGTTTTCTTTAAGTCATTCCACTTTTAAAATGTATTCATTATAGCGATTTTGAAAACATATTTTTTAAAATGGGTATCATTTCAGCTAGGACAATCCTGAAATGACCTCACAGTGGGCACTGCCAAATGTTCATACCATGAGATGAACGTTTGTTTTAAATGCTGTGTGTATTTACTTTGGACAAACACCTCCATATTCTGAAATACGTAGCACAAAGATACCACTGCGGGGTGACAAAGAGTTAAAACCGTGCCCATGAAATGGGCAGGAATCCGTAGAAAAGTGACCAAATCCTCCCACCTTACAATTAAATTATTACACATTTAAAAACGTTTCGTAAAGACAAAAGAAATTACTGGATTTCACTTTTGTGTGGTTCCCAAATTATCATTTTGGTGCAGTTTAGTTTAGATTTAAGCTGTCAGTTGTCAATTCTCGTGTTGTTCTAATTCCGTTTAGGTCCACAAGGAGATCCTGGATTTCCAGGTCCTGCTGGTGATACGGGGTCAGTTGGACCAATGGGTCCTGCAGGTCTGCCAGGAAGACCAGGAGATGATGGAAGAAGTAAGAGAAGTAGGGGATAAAGGGTGGGGTGAGAAAGCAGATAAAAGAAAACTGTTCTTTGTTCTTGCTTCATGCAGGTCACCAATAGTAATGATTTGATCTCTACAGATGGTGTTCAATAAACATAATAGCTCAGCACTTAACAACCAAAAAAGAACCAAATCATCCAAACACTGGAAATCCATGGTGTGCCCATATCTGGAGTGCTGTGCTCAAAAATTCTATCTTCCATCTCCAAGAGATAGAAAGGAAGGTGATGGGGATGACTCTGCTCTGTATAAGGAACTCAAATAACTGGGATGTCTGGAAAAGAGATAATGGGGAGGAGAAAAAGCAGCATTTGAAAGTCTAAAGCAGGAGTCTCTTTTCCTAGAAATCCTGAAAAACCTAAAGATTTAGATTTAAGTCTTAGTTATAGAGGCTCTTCCTCACGTCTGTAATTTCCTCCTCGGTGTCTTGGAGTAATTGTTACGATGAAGCTGTTTGGAGCTTTTGTTTGTTTGTTCTATAGGTCTGCCTGGCCTGCCAGGGGTGAGCGGGGCACCAGGACCTCACGGTTTTCCAGGTGACCCGGGTTTCCCTGGAACAGGTGAACCAATCCCAGGAAGACCTGGATTTCCTGGACCACCAGGCCCACCAGGCCAGCCAGGAAGACAAGGCTTACCTGGACTGCCCAGTAGGTTCAGCAGCCATTCATATGGCAAGAATATCATTTTGCATGTTAATAGAGTCATCGCTTTTGTTGGTCCTACAAAAACCGCAGAAGTAGAAAGAGCATTTTGACAGATGTATCAAACTTCACATGTGACGTAGAAACCAACTTTTTCCTGTTAGTTTTTCATCAGTGAGTGTCAAGATTTTAATCATTGTCTGGGTGATTTAAACCCATAAAGTAAGATAAACAAAAAACATCCCTAAAAATATATTGAGTTAAAATCACAGCAAACTAGGGAGGAAACCCAAACCTTTAGTAAAGAAACAAGAGTTAAGTTCTACAGTGGAAAAAGCAAGAAGTAGTGGCAATGAAAACACAAATGCATCAACATCAACTCTAGCCAGACTGACTCCTGTATCACAATCTATATGTTTATATATGCTTATATCTATATTTGCTTACATCTATATGCTTATAGGTTGTGATACATTGATATCGCATTGAGATTGTGATATTGTTGATTGCAACTTGTAAACCCTTTTGTAAGATCTCTGGCTTTTCACGTGAGGTTAACAAGATAAGGGACCAGAGAACACGTGGCCTAAGGTGTGGGAACAAGTCGGCCTGATTGATGAGAGCTGTACAATTTGTTTTTCCACAGGCATAATCTGTACTGACAGAGGGATCCCTGGAGATCCTGGAGCAAAAGGTCAGACAGGCCTTCCGGGAAGAAAAGGTGCCAAAGGAGAAAAGGGTAAGTATGTCCAGATAGCAACAATTTGAATGTGAGACCTTTGGCCCATGTCAGACCCAGATTTGCACAAAGTTTATGGAAAACTTGGAGGATAAGCCCCATCAATGGCCTACTAGCACCGGGGCTTCTGAGTCTGTAGAGTCACGTCTGCGCAGCAGTTATTCACCACTCTAAAAAGACTGATCTGCTTCATGCCTTTGAAGGCCATGACGAGATTAAATGGTCTGTGCACTACTCATACAGCGAAGAAAAAGGACTTCATTTTCTATTAATTTTATATATTAATTTTGCAACCGTTTCTAACTATTTTGGACCCATTCATGTAGGAAATCAAGGCCTCTGCTCCTGTAGTGCTGGTCCTCCTGGTCCCCGTGGTGTGCAAGGACCTCCAGGTACTCCAGGAAGAAAAGGACAAATGGGATACCCTGGAAGACAAGGAGAAAAGGGCGACCCAGGCTTATCTGGTGCAGTGGGATCTCCAGGGCTCCCTGTGAGTAGTTTTCATGAGCTTCACTAAATTACATGAAGTTACCACTTAGGCAGGCAGTATTTAACCAGAGTGGTGGAGAAACTGCCTTGGAAAACTATCTGGAGGTTTGATCTGCTTTTGCTTATTACAGTCTAGTTGGAGGATGGTTTTTATTAGTGTCTGTCTGATCTCCCTTGCGACAGCAGGCAGAGCTTTACAGCGAGGCTTGGAATCCTGTGTGGATTCTGTGTGTGGCGGGGAGGGGGGTGTCAGGAGGCTTAGGAAAGCTGGTGGATGTTCATGTTGTTTTGTTTCAACTTAATTTTCTTTTAGTTTTGAATACCCATTGTTTTTCTTGAAAAAAAACCCCACTGTAAAAGCACAAATTGCTTCACTGAAGCTGATTTTTCACTAAGTTCAAAAGGAAAGCAAAACAAAAGGAAAGCAAAACCTTATCGAGGCCAAGAATTGCATCATGTCAGCAGGTCAAGATGGATTTTATGTCAGCACCCACCCTGGGGGAAGCAGGGCCTGAAGAAAAAGGAACCCTTGATTTTATTTGGGCATTTCAAGTAATTTAAATTCCTTTTTTTAGAAATTATTTGAAACGCTTAATTTATTTGATCTGCTTAGTCGATTTTATAAGGCAGTCTGGACATAATGTAGAGTCTTTCAGTCCCAGAGTCTGAAAGGCATTACTGTTTGTTAGTGTTTCTCCCTTTGCTGTTAAATATTGCTTCATAGTTAACATTTTCAGTCACTGCTCAGACAGAATTTGTTCTCCGCAAGGCTCAGCCGCTCCAGGCAGTGCCTGGTCTCTCTCTGACATACATATCAGCAGCAAAGCTGAAATAGAATAAAAGTGGCTTTTTACTCCTGCTGAAGTTTCACATGGTGGAATGTATTTCCCTGCCTGTTCTGTTGCAAGCTCAGCCCCTCACCAGTGATGACACACAAACCACAAATCAGCATTAAAACATTGAAAAGTAATTCTTTTCCCCTCTAAACCTGTCCAGTCATAGATTCTTCTGACAATGCCAGGAACTTAAGTGGATGCAGATGAAATATTTAATTGGCAGCTTTGTGGGCTTTCACTTGGGAAAAAAAAAGAAAAAAAAAGGCATCACTTACCTGCAGCCACCACCCTCCTTTGTGGGAGGACAGCCCCATCCAGCAGTCACCAAGCTCAGGAGATCCCTCCCGGTGTAGCCTCTGGGGATGGTGGGGTGAAGGCTGCAGCGGGAAGAGTTTGTGAATCATTTGCATCGTCCTATTCCTGCATTTACAGCCATATATGGCTGCGGACCCAGTTCTTCTCCATTACAGTTTCTTACTGGTGCCTGTGCATGTGGCAGAGTCAGGCTGCAAAGGGCAGGTACCATTCACAGGCCTCTCTATAGACATCCAAAGAGAGAAGCTTTTCTTTTTGGCAACTTACTCTTAATTGGTGTAGTTTGAGGTAACCGTGCAAAAGCAGGAGATAGAGACCTAATTTCCCCCTCAATTCTCACCGATTCCTTGCTGGAGATAACTGGCAATGTTTGCTGTTTGTTCGTTTATTTTTTTGCCAATGGAAGGGGCCACCTGGTTCTGCTGGACAACACGGTGGAAAAGGAGAGAAAGGTGATGCAGGAAGAGTCAGAATAAAAGGTAAACACACAGTTCATCATTAGCCTGTTTCCTATGCAATGCCTAGGCAAGAGTGGGAGAAAACCACATTTATCTATTCTTTAAATTAGTGGAGTAAATTACTGAAGCCCAGAGGTCATGTATATCCAAACTGCTCTCTCGGTACCACCTTGTTCGTTTCCTTCTTGCTAAACACAAGATCAACACACTGTTTTGTGGTTTTCACTCCACAGTCGAGCCATAAATCAGATTTAACAGCTTGTTATTAATGCTAACAAGCAATTTCTCATGTCCTGTGATTGGTAATGAGAATCTTACGGAGATCTGTATAGCAAAGACTAAGCAGAACACAGATACAGTGAATGCATGAGGAAATATTACTGTACAGAAGCCTCATCTTGAAGTGCCTTATGCCAGTATCCCAGCTGGTACCTCAGCTTCAACCACCAACGTCCTTCTTGGGAAAAACAAAGTCTCAAAGGCTATTCAGATTCCTGCTCCTATTTCTAAAAATTACTCTTGACCAAGCACGGAAGAGGAACAATAGACCACCAGTTGCACAACTGAAATTCCTGTAATTACATCAAAACCTCTCCACAGTCAGGGTTATTATTTCCAAAAGCAAAAGAAACAGAAGAAAAAAAAAAAAACCAAACAACTTACAGCAACCCAACGGCAAAGTTTAGTTAGAAATGCTAAATTAATTATGCAGACAAAAGACTGTCCAGTTTATTGTTTGTGAAGTTAGCTTAGCTTTGGACTCCTGCGTTTGTTCACAGATGCTGGAACGGGGCAAAAACATTTGCTGGTTTATTTGCAAAGGATTTCTAGACACAGCAATAATGAATCTTTGGGTTAAAACAGTCTTACTGTCCCTCATGCAAAAATTACATTTTTTTTTTAAATATCAGTGCAAGAAAAATCTAGGGGTGGGAAAAAAAAACCCCAAACACACCACCTTTTGGGAATATTGATGCAAATAATCTGCATCATATGGAATTGCTATATCCTGAGTTCACAGGAATCAAAAATAAAACTCTGATTTTGATAGTATTTTCTCTCTGTAGAGTATGAACATTCATGTGGTGCCTGTAGACACATTTTTTTACAGAGACACCGAGTTGTTGCACGAGGTGTCCAACTACACACTGCCTTCCTAAGCCCAGAACACCTCCTTAAGGAAATGCCAATTCAAGAACTGGAAATTATCATATAGATAGGAGGAATGGTTACCCAGCATTTACCTGAGCAGAAATAAACCCCCCCAGACTTACTGAAAATTCTATTTTATTTTTTTTTAATTGTTTTAAGGAATAAAAGGTGAAAGAGGTCCTACTGGGGTCCCAGGATTTCCAGGCCAAAGAGGTAATGATGGCAGAGATGGGGAACTAGGATTGCCTGGGGAAAAAGGAGCTGAGGTACATTTGCTTTTTTCAGAATTCTTCCATTTCAGTTCACTTAGGCTTATGAAAGGGCTACCTACTTAATAAAAAGTACCAGTTTATTTTGCAAGTCCTAGCAGATTAATCACTTGTGTAACTTTATGTTAACCTAGATCAAAAAATCTTTCTTTTTAGCAGTTGAAAAATTATTTCCTTGGAAGTATTACCATTTATTTTGTTATTCCTAAAGATAATTTCTGCATACGCTGTGTGCCAATATTATTGGATCGGGAAGAAAAATAAACAACCCTCACAAAGCTCTACCCTTTGTTCCCATTGCCTTAGGATATATAAAACTACCAATATCATCCACGTAGTTACTTAATTGTGGAAGAGTGGTTTCAACAGATAACTCTCTAACGTGGCTTTAAATAAGCAATTAAATTAGGCTTTGTTGTTTCTTATCAACAATTTTTTCCTTTCAGGGCAACTCTGGAGTACCCTTGCCAGGTGAAAAAGGATTCCCTGGCGTAGCAGGACTTCCTGGAGTAAAAGGACAGATGGGACTGCCTGGTTTGGGGTTTCCTGGCCCTCCAGGAGTCAGAGGTAGCCCTGGAGACGTTGGTGATACTGGTGACATCGGGCGACCTGGTCCCAAGGGCCAGAAAGGTAATCTTAAAGGTTTACATAAAGAACCAAATAACAAAACACGTATTTGTTAGCATCCATTACAGTTTCATATATATTATATACAGTGCTATTTAGAGTGCACACCAGTTTTGGCAAGCTCAGCGGTGGTGTGCAACACGACCACGAAGAGGTGCCACCATTCTGTCAGCATGCAGCAGCAGCCACCGGCGGGAGTGTGAATTGCCAGGGCCCTTACGCCTGCAAAGTGCCACTTGCACCCGATCAGAGCTATTATTTTCTGGAGTGATAAGTATTTCTGAGGGTCAGGATTTGCAGGACAATGCTTTTTTTGCCGAAGGAGCCAGAAAATACAAGTCATACTTCAGGCTTGGTCCGTTTTCTGGTTATAAAAAATCCCTACCAAAATAAAAATATCTGCACTGATAGCAATATGTATGAACCAGAAAAGTACACAGAATTAAAATAATGTTCTTTTTCTTGCAACAGAAACTACTGTAAAGACAAATTTCTGTGACAAGTAATAAAATAATAATCTTTGTCTTGACAGAATGGAACTATATTGCAACAATCTGAACCATTACCAATATCCTAGGCAAAATAGGTGTCGTGAAAAACACAGCTGAAGATCCTCCGTCAAACCTTAAGGAATATGGAAATAGTGTGCACAAACCCATCAAACCTTAAGGAATATGGAAATAGTGTGCACAAACCCATCAAACCTTAAGGAATATGGCAATAATGTGCACAAACAGTCCTTTCTCTCTTTACCTTTGCACCTCTAGGTGGTTAATTCCATGCAAATACTCCAGTAAATGTTCACCCTCTGCTTATTTTTATAGCCTCAACCCTAAATTAATTACCATTTAAAGTGTTCACCATTACAGCCCCTTGTTCAACTTAATGTAAAAATCAAATAAGCTGGTTTCTTCCTCCCTCTTGCTTCAGGTGAGACTGTCTACATTACCTTACCCTACCCTGGAAATCCAGGTCCCCCAGGTTTCAAAGGCGTTCAAGGTATGTTCACAGATGGGAGAATTTTTGGTTTTAATCAAAATGAAGTTTTAATTTGCTGATTAAAAACAAAAAAGCTACCTTAAAAAGACACACCACTCTTCTAGTTTTTCGGCAGACGCAAGCGTCAGAATGTAAACCAGCAAATAACCAGGAATACATTCCTCTGGTGGAATCCCGGGCCAGGCAGCTGCTGTTCACACCATGAGAAGGTGTGCAGGCTGCCTCCTGAGAAAGGGCTAAATGAAGGTAGCTTGAAACTCTGTCCTGCCTTTCTTAAAATGCATGAGAGAGGCTGCAAAATATGCAGATGCTGGAGGCGGAGAAGACCTAGAACGTGTACATCTGGATATGGGAGGAAAAAAAGGTGTGCGAGGGAAAGACACGCTGCAGCTCTGCACTTTCTAAAACTATACTGCTCCTGGCAAGTTGCAAATTGAGCCCTAAATTAATTACCATTTAAAGTATTCACCATTACAGCCCCTTGTTCAGCTTAATTGAAAAATCAAAGAACTCGTCCAGGAACTGGCGATATGTTGTTTGTGATCACCTCTTTATCGCATCTCTATCAATGACCTTGATGACAGGACAGAGTCTTCTCAGCAAGTTTGCAGATGACACAAAACTGGGAGGATTGGCAGATACACCTGAAGG
>JAAGNO010011426.1:21179-43040 GCA_033439905.1 Ceryle rudis
CCTCCCCTGGGATGGTGCCAGGGATGGGGCAGCCACCACCTCTCTGGGCAGCCTGGGCCAGGGTCTCACCACCCTCAGCATCAACAATTTCTCCTGCTCTCCAGTCTGAATCCCCCTCTTTTAGTTTAATCCATCACCCCTTGTCCTGTCCCAACAGACCATGCTCTAAAGACCCACCCTCCACACACCCCCCCCTCAGCCTTTCTGACAGGCCCCTTCCAGTGCTTAAAGGCCCCCAGCAGGTCTCCCTGGAGCCTTCTCCTCTCCACGCTGGACACCCCCAACTCTCCCAGCCTGGCCTCCCAGCAGAGGCGTTCCAGCCCTCCCATCATGTTTGTGACCTTCCTCGGGACCCTGCTTTCTGCTTTATACTCTTCCTTAGAATTTGACGGCAACAGCATAAGCAGGCTGAGTGTGTAAATAAAGCACTTATTATTACCAGGAAGCAAAGGGATTCAGGGGCCCCAGGGATTCCCAGGACTCCCAGGAACACAAGGCCCAATGGGAATCTCCGGTGGAAGAGGTGAAGAAGGAAGAATGGGTCCACCTGGGCCTAGTGGAGAATGTGGGGATATGGGAATAAAAGGTTTGTAAAAATCTGCTTCTCTCTGTAGTTACGTTACTGCAGCGGTTAGTTTTGTTACTACTACATTAGGAACACATTTACTTTGTCTTCTCGTTACAAGAGGTATATTCACTTCTGGTTTCAGAGATAGGGGATTTAGATCATTTCAGAGATGTGGGATTTAGTATTTACTAAATCCACTTACCTCACTTGTGAATGCATAATGAAAAATAAGTCAAGAAAATTTAGTTCCACTCAGATCAATAGATGCATTTAGCACTAAATCAGAGGAAGATCACTTCTTCAGACCTTCAATTTCATCCTGTACCCGTCTGAAACTTTAGATTTTTTTCAACTTTTTCTATCATATTGTCTGTGTTCTTCAATCTTTGTAAAAGAGACACGAATATTAATACAGGAAAGAGAATAACCACCTCCAGGGTGCAATCCCAGGCAGTACACTGGAGTGAACAATAAATTGCCATCTTTCATATTCCATTCAAGCAGGGAATAATTCAGATTTAACATCACCTAGGTTACTGGTGAATTAGGGCAGGAGTAGGGCAGTAAATTCTGTTAGCATTGATCCTGCTGGAACAACTGAGAACTGCATTAGTGTTTGAAGGCTTTCTCTGGTAGGGGAGTCTTCACGAACTTCCGGGCGTGTCTTTCATGAGGATTTACTTACACTCCACATGTTTGATTCAAAGGTGAAAGAGGCCCCCCAGGAGACAGTGGCTGCATTAACGTCCGTCTTGAGAAAGGACAGAAGGGGGAACCAGGGTTTCCTGGCGAGGATGGGTTTAGAGGTGCAAGTGGTAAGTGCATAAAGCAAAGCCCAGCGTACACACAATCACAGAATTGCTCTGCTTGGAAAAGACATTCAAGATCATCGAGTCCAACCTCAACACGCAGTCGTCCGATAGACAGCACTGGGGATTTGCACCAGTTTGGACTCGTAGCTGCAGTAACATCCAGCAACCTTTTTGTGTTTATAGATTCTGAAACTGTTCTGTTACTTTCAGGGGAAAAAGGCAATACTGGTTTCAGAGGCACCCCAGGATTCCCAGGGAAGAATGGTGTCCCAGGACTGCCAGGTGGCCACGGTGACACTGGACTGATGGGGTTTCCCGGATCACGGGGCTTCCCAGGACCAAAGGGCTTTAAAGGAATTATGGGTTTCCAAGGACAACCAGGTGACCAGGTAAAAACCAGTGTTGTTTAAATGTCCTGGACTTGGCAGTTATCTCCTGCTTCCAAGGAATATGATGAAGGGAACGTCTGTTGTACTTGCCCACTAGACGTTCCTCCTGAGAAGAGACTGTCAGTATCATAAAGCAGGCAAATTCCTTAATGCAGCAGTTTGATGCACAGATGACATGTTAGCAGAAACTGCAGTGTCCACAGAGGGTCTCTCCCCCCTCTCCTAGCTGCACGTTGTGATTTCGTTCTGTTGCCACTTCATAAATGTCCAAGCTACACCGCACTAATTAACGGGCCAAAAAATGGACATGCCATCAAGTCTAACATTATCCCTAAGAACACAGAGACAAATCCCTTACAGCAGAGATCATGACACAGTAAGCAGCACAAGTATGGAATGAACGTGTAACTGCTGCTTCAGATCTGCTATGTGGAGCTGCCAAGCCAAGAGATAAGAGAAACAGAGTCTTCTGTGCCCGTACCGACAGGGTGCACCAAACAGAGCCCAAGCAAGCAGCACTGCTGAAGAACAAACACAAAACCACACACAGATACCACCTATGGATACAGGGTAAAGTTCTGCCCTGGCTTGCATGCTGGCTACACCAGCAGGGAGATTACAGGAAGCATGAAGCACAGGGTTTTTTCAGTATAAGGACCTATCTTGGCTTGGCTTCTCTTCTACTACATTTCCTTGAAAAGATAATCTGTGTTTTTCTGATTACAGGTAATTATTCAAAAGGAAAAAATAGAGAAATCTTCCCATTTTTACTGTTGCACAACAACATATTTCTGGTTAATGTTTACAGTAAATTTTGGGTAACGTACAACAGTATTTGGTACATTTTTATGGTACCTTTTAAATCACTCAGACTGGGAATTTAAGCTGTCCAAGCCAAAATATAAAAGCACAAATTCAAAATGATAAGCAAGTCTAATCTACAGTTTCTTGGCAGTGTCAGTGGTCAGCGTTAGACAGGAAACAACGACAGCATGCTCTGCTTTTCTGTGAGCGTAGGTATGGTCTCGCTCCTCGTATCGACTGCTTGTTCATTTACCAGCAAAAGGGAACCAAAGCTCCTACAGATCGTTCCTCCTACACATCTGTCAAACATTTTTCTTTTGTTTTTGTTTTGCTTTATTTTGTTTTTTTGGTGTGTGTTTTTTGTTTGTGTGTCGTTCTTTGTTGTTGTTGGTTTGGGGTTTTTTTTTTGTGTTTTTGGTTTTTTTTTAAATCAGGGTGACGCTGGCTTAGCAGGAATCCCTGGAAATCCAGGACTGACTGGCCCAAAAGGATCTAAAGGTAATGAGTTTACGTAGACCTGCTTGTGACAAGAGCAGTATTCTTAGAATGTAAATGCTCTGGCAGATGGTGAGTACTTGCTGGAGAAGGGAAAACGGGGCAGAAGTGAAAACAACTCAAACACAAGTGTCATTAGAAACAAGTCTGGCTGAGCTGAAGGCAAAATTTGCATTTCAGTATACTCTTTAATGAGTTTGTTCCTTTCAAAGTAGGTCTTAATTTAGAAGAGAAATTTGTGACAAATACACACTTTTAAGATTCCCTAAAACATGTAAATTCCACTCTTACGGATCTGTAAAACCTGTCAAATCAAATCAAACTCAATCATTCAAGCTATTATGTAATAGCATAATATAATACAATTTAAAAAAAAAAATATTCCAACATGATTTATAAATACTTGTAAATCACTCCATTTTCCAGATTCTCCAGGCTATCATTTTTGCACATGCCTAAGTGTTTTCCACTCTGTGCTGTTTCAGTCCCTTTTATAGCTGTCAATATCTGCGAGTAAATGATCTGTTCTTACAGAATTATCCACCTTTGTGTCTGAAAAGGATACTTGTATGAAATAAAAGTCATTGTACCTCAACAGGCAAGAGAGGGGACCCAACTCCTCTGCTTGGTACGCACGGTCGAAAAGGGCCTCCTGGAGATCCAGGATTACCAGGTACTTCTGAGTGAAGAAAAAAAAAATTTGACTTAAGAACTCATTTTCTCTTAAGGGGAGGGAGCTCCGCTTCCTACACGTGCTGAGCAGTGTTTTCTGTAGCTATAAACCCAAGGGTTGGAGAGGTATCACCATGTGCAGCATGACTAGCATAAGAAGGGAGGCAGAGTCCACTGTGGGCTAGTACAGCACCAGTGAACAAGCCAGTGCTGACCAGAACGAGACCTGTCTCGGGTCCTGTCTCCCTCCTCGTTTCTGCTCTTCCAGTGGCCACCAGAGAGATCAGTCTGGTCCGTTGCTCATAAACAGATGCAAGGAACTGCAATGTTTGAATAAAATTCTTTTTCTAGTTGGGAAACCCCTTACTAGGCTTTTATATTTTTTAATGTACCATGAGATGAAGAATGGGGCAACTTTAATCAGATAAACACCAGATTATTTCTTTTTCTCCCAGGCCTTTGCGGATTCCCGGGAGAGAAGGGTTCACCAGGTATCCAAGGGCAACCTGGAAGAGCAGGATCCAAGGGGGACCCTGGATACCGAGGAATACCTGGATTTCAAGGTAATATCAAAGTTTAAAAAGTAGCACCACCTAACTGCTCAAAAAAGATACGGAACAGGAAAATGCAACTGAGAAGGCACCTCTGAGGAGGAGGAGGCCAGAGAAATCAGAGATCGTACGAGGGCGCGTATTGAAAGCTAATTCAGTACCTATGGACAGCAGCAGTAGTTTGCTTAGGGGCTCAGAGATCAAGGTCCATCATTTCTTCACACATTCCCACACGCTTTCAGGTACCTCTGATCAACGCAGCGTGCTGCGTAGCAAAAACCCCCAAACAAACATCAACAGTTTAACAGGTTTGTATATTCACAGAGTAATATTTCTTTTTTTTCAGGAGCTACAGGTGCTCCGGGATTGCCAGGAGAACCTGGAGAAAAGGGGAAACCTGGGATTTTAGGACCTCCAGGACTGCAAGGATTAGCTGGAGCCCAGGGCAGAAAAGGTAAACAGCACAGTCCCGCTGTCAGCGTAACAGCGCCAGACAAACACCTTTTTAGTGGTGAAAATGCACAGAGGCCGAACTGTGAACACGATTCTGGTTCTGTATTCTCTCCAACTCCTGGAAGAATTAAGTCAGTTCCCATCGTCTTTAAAAAGTACCATAAACACTACCTCAGAAAACTGGGCTAGAATCTAAAAGGAGTAAGGAATAAAGTAGAAACAGATTCTGGCTCAACTGATGTAACAGAGCGGAAGTGGAGGAAAGAGAAAAGAGTTTGCAGTAATTCAGAAGTTCCACTTCAGTTCTGCTGTGTTCTGCCTTCTCACCATGGAGTGCCACTGTTACTCTGCAAACCCAGCTGACTGCTGTGGCCGGGGGAGTCCTACGCATTTCTTGTAACAAAGTGTAGTAACTTGGGTTGGGTTTTAGTGGTAGTTTTGCTGTTTGTTTTATTTTTTTCTCCAAAACCTGATTTTTGGTGGATTTCATAAAGAACTGTTTCCTCCAAATCCTAATTTATCCTTCTCACCATGATTGTTATGTTTAGATCGAACTGCACTTCACCTAGACGGTTCTTCTTGGTGGAGAACATTATTAACTTGTAGTATACTGAGGGTGATATATGGAAATAAGTGACACTAATACTTCATACAGAAAGGTAATCAGCTCTGTGCTTTGCATCCTCTCTCTCTTAGAGTGCGCTTCATCACCAGTCCTGGACAGGAAGACTAATATCAGTGCCCTATACCCAGAAATCACAGTAAAGTGGCACCTGGGACTGTGATAAATGGTTAGAAAGGACAATAGATTCTCTTTTCCAGTTCAGCCTAAGGAAAAATTGTAAAGGTTTCTTATAAATTACTTGAAATTTTGATGAAAAATGGAAGGCGTTTATGCTTGCTTGCAGTAAATAAGAGGTGCTGATTTAAACTGTCATGACAGGTTACTTGCTGGTACATAGCCCTCAAGAGAGCACGTCACTGTTACAGCAAATGCTGTTTGCAACAAAGGCAGAGATCTGCAAGGACAGGGATGTCCAAGTTGAGAAAGGTCAATAAAAACAAAGGCATTCTTCTGCTGAAAACTGCATAGCAGATGGGCTCCCTTCTTCTCAAGCAGCCAGACTTGTTTCTGCATTGCGCAGAAGTCACCCAAATCCAGCACAGGAAAGGTAACAACACACACGCTGCAGAGGGAACAGTTCAGCTCCAAAAGGCAATCCCTTGGACACCAAGTTGCCTGCTAAGCCCTAAGTTCTACACATTACCAGCGTAGCTGCCTGGGAAATTGTACTCAGCAATGAAAACCAAAGAGAGTTTGTACTCCCCTTCAGTTGTAGAATATGGATCTCCACACTCCTTTCAGTAACTATTGCTGCTGGCATCAGAAGTGAGGTGGTTAATGGGCTGTCCGCAGCTTTGTCCATGGCCCTGTTAGTCCAGTCGCTTCTCATTCACGTTAAATGTCTTGTGCCTGAAGAGCTTTCAGATCAAGAATATTAAACAGCATCTACCTAAGCATAACGACATTTTCTTTATTGCAGAGAGAGTTGTACTAGTTAAGAGTTTAGTCTGGCAAGCCTTACTTGTGTGAGTAATCCTTCATGAAGCAACTAGCATTAAGAACATCAGCAGAATGACTTGTGTGAGTAGAAGCTAAATTGGGCTGGAAAATACCAAAAGAGTGGTTCATGCACGGGTCAGCCAATTCAGCTGTACCTAGAAATATGGGACTGTAGCGATCCAAACCTCTAGAATTACAAGTGCTGATATTATAATAGATTGTTGGCAAACGTGTCAGAAATTCCCTGGAAAGTGAGTAAACCAAGCCATCAATCTTGGCTGAATAAGCTGAAGATGAGAAAAGTTTTAAATGGTGACCTGGGTGCAAAAAGAGTTCGGAGCTGGGAACCATTTTAAAAGCCCGCTGTTAAATTCCCCGAATTGGTGTCCAGCTCTCACAGCGATGTGACGATGGGAACACGCCCAAAGCAAAGCAGGCTGCAGGAAGCAGGACTGAAACAGCACGTCCCGAGAAGTTAAAGAGTAGTTAGGTAAGGGCACAGAAGCTGTTACAGGTTATATTATCAGAGCCTTGCAGGTTCTCAATCAGCTGGATTGAAAATTTGCCGAGACTGCTGTTCGCTACAGGCTGATTTTTTGTTCTTTTTATTCCTCTGTTAAATTTTAACTAAAATCATTGAACGGTTTCTGAGAACCAAGCTAAAGGACTATTAGTTTTGGCATGTCTGTTAGAGAACTCTAGTGCCCTTAATTTTCCCTTTCTCAGAGGACCCATCTTTGAACCAAGGACTTTACATTGGGCAGGTGGAGCAATTGATGAAGGGCATTTGTGTTGCTATTCCTACAGCAATTTGTTCCTGCCAAATCTGACCAGCTTATAAACTTAAAATATATCCATGGGCAGTAAGTTGTCCCACAATTCGTGTCCTGGAAATACAGCAGATGCCAGTATGGACATCAAGCATAGGGGCTGAAACAGAGAACTTGTATCTTTTGCACCAGGAAGTAGCTAGACAGGGAACAGGAGGCAGACTGAAAGATAGTCAGACTGGTGGAAAAAACCCACTGCAACTGGACTGGGAATCCTACACGGCAGGGAGAGGAACTGGTGGGGAAGGAAATTAGGGCGAGACACGCAGCAGTTTGCAAGGAAAGCACAGGTTATAAAGCAAAAATTAAATCTCAATACCAAGAGCACTAAATACACAACACCACCAAGGCCCACTGCAATATGCTCATCTACTGAACATCACCAGTGACAGAGCTGCTCTTTCCTATCATGTCAGCATCGGTCTCAGATTTATTGTCTTCAAAGAGGTCACGCTGCTCAGTTCAAAGATTTTCTAACAGTGTGATACAAAAAAAGTCTAGTTTTGTGTGTGAAATCTGCAGGACCAGAGGAAGAAGCCAGGTGAAAATGTAGCTTCTTCCCAGTGCAGCCAGATTAACTTGCACTTGCTTTTGGAACAGAAACTGGAAAGAAGTGACAGCTTTACAGCTCTTTGGGGTGGGGTCTGCAGCTCGGTCACCTGGTCACGCCTTGATACCACTAACTTGGGACTAGTTAACCACAGGTAGCAGTAGTAGTCTGGCCACAGACACAAGGTTCACTAAGGGAGTAAATTACTACCATTCTGAGCTTCCTGCTGCTAGCTGCAGTATAGAAACACGTGAAGGATAAAAAGGTGGTTTCTGATTGCTTCTCACTGCATTGTGAGTGCTGTTTGCAGATTCTTCTCATCTTCCTTTCCAAAAGGCTGCACACTCAGGTGCAACGTCATCCTGCTTTCAGTTGCCAATAAGAATCAAATTCAGCAAACACCCTCTCTTGATCCAGAATGTGTGGTCAGAACAACAACAAAAAAAAAAGGCGTAATATTTAATTGTGACTTTAAAGGATAATTGATGCACCCAGTGATACCTGTAATACCTCACAGGTCTCCCTGGACTGCCTGGACTGGATGGCTTGGATGGACTAAAAGGTCAAAAAGGTTCTTCAGGAGCTCCAGGTAAAAGAGGGGAAGAGCCATGTGGAATAGAACATCTCTTACATGACCGAATGTGCAGGGATTGATGCACCTTACTTTGGTATTTGCCTTGTCCAGTAGATACCATTAAGGCTCACACTAAACTTTCAGACCCAATCTGCAGGATGCCTCATGACACACCTGCAGTTACTGGTGGGGAAAACTTCACAACTTCCAATACTCAGAGTTTTGCTGGAACATTCCAAGGCTGTTTATAAACCAAAACCCTTCAGTGCAGATGATTCAAAGGAGAGCCAGGCCTCCGGGGTTTTTTTTTATACGTAAAAGATAAAACTAACAAATTAAAAGGAGACTTGGGAAATCCCAACCCCTTTAAAGTCCAGGGGAGGTATGCCACAAACTTAAGAAGAACCTGGATTTCACTCACGCTGATCCATTTGCAAAGTCCAAAAGGTGCTTTTGAAGCAGTATTAAAAAAAAACCCCAAAAAACTGCTCACCATCTGTCTAGAGATGACAGTTTTATGCTGACAGAAAGTTACATTTAGGAGCGCGCAATCAGTTTACATTTCAAGTTACAGACAATAATGACACCATCTAAAATAACCCCTGAAGAGGAACACTGAAGCAAGGAGATGACTTGCTTTGAAACAGAGGAGTTAAGGCCAGATTCAGCAAAACTCTATCCAGCTTCCAGGAGAGAACCAGAGAACTAGCACTAGGCAACCCTTGCAAGAGGAACATCTGCAGCTGGTATTTCCATTCTGCACATCTGTATTTGTACTCCCTGTAATAGAACTGTTTCTCTATAAAGGTCACAGCGAAACAGGGCCCCCAGGATACTTGGGAGAACGTGGACCAAAAGGATACAGAGGTGAACCTGGATGGCCTGGTATTTCTATCCCAGGTCCCCCTGGAGAACGGGGATTCCCAGGATTCCCAGGTAAGGAGGGGTTTTCATCCTTGGCACTGCCCTGCAGAGTAGAAGTGAAGCTCATGCAGGCTCTTCCCCAGGTTAGTGTGAACAGGCACCCAGAAGATTCCCTCCCCGAGAGCACTTGTTTTTATTGCAGTAACATGCTGGTATTTCCTAAGCAGATGCAGAGACTCAGCATTTCTTGTTTATTACGTTACAGGAAAGAATGAGACTACAAAAGGAGGGACAGGCAGCCTCAGGGAACTCACCCTGGCCCAGGCAGAACGATTTCGTAGTCCCCACTCATCTGACATTTTTACTGTTTCTCCCATGATTAGAACTCGGGAGGCTATTTCTGACACCGTGCCAACGTGTGATGATGCATTCTTTGGTTTAAGTAGACTATAGAAAGCATTAACATTTTACAACATTTTCACTTCTATGAAATGTCTTCGCTAGCCCAGTCACTGCTCCGTTCGGCGTACAAGCGAGAACATGCAGCACCTCCAGGACATCCCACGTCAGCATTCTTCTACTTCGTAACTTCTTTCTGTAACCTAAAAAAAGCTTCAGATTTTTTTCTTCATTTTTGTAAAACTGCATCTCTTAGGTAGAAGAGGACCTGTTGGACCCACTGGACCTAGGGGAAGATGTCCTGACAGTGCTTCTCCTGGTCCTCCAGGGGATCAAGGACCACCCGGTTTAGATGGCATCAGAGGTATTAAAAACAAAACCAAATTTGATCGTGTAAAAAAGCCCTTCAGGCTACTGGAGGTCACTGAGTCGCCCTCTGCAGATCAACATCTAGCAATGCATAGGGAACAAAGAAATCAATCAATGGCTCAGTGAGTACACTGAGGGAACACTGGACAGATCACTAGAGCAAGGATAAACCGGACAGATCTCCACGGTCAGTTTTCTGGCCGCAGTGGTCATTCTGTGCAAGTCCTGCTGCTACGCGATGCCTCCATTTCCACAGAAGCAAATAAAGGAGATGACTGGCCACTCTTCCTAGCCCGAAGGATAAAACACATTGTCCAGAAGCCTGGTGTTACTGGTACATCCACAAAAAGCTTTCTAGTCAAAATCCAGCCCTGGGAACACTGAAGCTGGCATCTCTTTTGTAAACATTTCTGCAGACCCCATTTCTGTTACAAGCAGGAGTTGCCAAGGGATCAGGTCAATTCCTACAGATTCTGGCCCTCAAACTGAGCTCTTCTAAGTTGCTCTGACCTCGCACATTAAGTATTATCCAAACCCTTCCTTACCCAGTAGGAAGACTTACTCCCTCTTGGGAAATAGGGGATGGAACTTGGAAGGGTAGGCAGCACTATAGTAAATCTAGAGAAACAGCATCTCCATGGACATAACCTGAACTTGCTGCCTTTTGCTTGCCCAGAATCTACATAGTTTTGGGAGCTATTATTCTCTTCCTTACAATGCCTTGGACATGCTTATATTTCCCAAAACACACAAGGGCTGCCCTACCTCCCAAGGGGAAAAGAAAAAAAGCCCAAAGGAACCCAGCTATTTTTGGATGTTTACGCTTTGTGCATGTGTTAGTAACAACATTCTTTTACCATAGGTCCTCCTGGGAATCCTGGTCCTCCTGGAGAGACCATCTTTGTACAAGGAGATCCAGGAGATAGAGGTTTTCGAGGAGCACCAGGTAATCCTGGGCAGCGAGGGCAACAAGGAGCCAGAGGTCTTCCAGGGAACCATGGAAGAGGAGGCCCAAAGGGTATGATCCGAGATGTTTTAACTTATGCCCAGATTTGAGCCTCGTGCACAAGGGACTGCCCCTGAAGTCTGAGCCAGACAGAATGAGTGGGCTGGACATTTCACAGCCCTTCCCTGTTACCTACAGAGCAGATAGGGCTGGGGCAGAAGGTCAGAGCAGAGCCAGATTCACACACACTGCTGTTGGAAAACTCCCCTGCCCGCCAGAGAATGAGGCAGTGAAACATTGGAGTCTGCCAGGTAAAGTAAACCTTGACCTCTCCGCAGGGGGCTTCAGAAACTCTGGGAGAGGCAGATGTCTGAACTAACACCATCTCACGTGTGCCCCATATCGATAGCTTCGGGCTAACAGATTCCTCACTTTGAAAGCAGGGATCTAGACATTCTGCTTCTTCCACACAGCGTAGGGAAGTCCTATCTACGCCAATCCCTTCCCATCTCTAAAAAAGAAGAGTCATAAATTTAAATTTAGTTCAAGACCAGGGAGAGAAGAGGAAAATGTGCATTTCTTTCTTGGAGACAACAGAGCTGAGCTGCCTCAAGCATTTCTTGTTACTCCAGCAGACAGAGTTCATCTTATTTACGCGTTCACCTTCTTGGAACACAACCGCACAACTGTTTTCTTTCCAGGTCCCATGGGAGTCCCTGGCCCCCCAGGTCCACCTGGTGCTGTAGGACAACTAGGAGATGAAGGTTTTCAAGGAAAACCTGGTCCCAGAGGTCCCACAGGTACTTATGAAACTGTTGCTTATTGTCACTCAGTTGTTACCTTGATTTCTATTTATGTACCATCCTGCTGACCTTTACTCGCATACAGACAATCCAAACAATCTCAGAAAAAAAACAAGCTAATGAATTGCTCCTCTGAGTAGCGTAAACATTTCCGAACCATGTGTTTCTGATGTCACCTCATGTAAGCGCTTTCTGTTCTCATTCCGTTCTTTCATTTACATGCCTGATGCTCATTTCCACCTGCACCACAACGGCCACAAACCGCTGCACATTTCTCAACTCCTGCAGGTTTCATAGGTAAGTTGAGGACTACTGAGTATTGTTCCTCTCAGGAGGGCTTCCTTCTGGAGACATACATTCCCCTCCTACTGGAAGGTACTCTTGGCTGCTGGGAATAGCAGTGAGGGCTACAGCAGCACGGCTCTGACAGCTGCCTCTCAGAAGTGGCTGACTGATGTCATGATAACGCTACACTCAGAAGCCTCGTGCTGTGGTGACAAGCCCACTTGTAAAACACCCTTCTTTCAACTCAGCCTTTTGTTGTTGAGTACTCACAAGATGCTTTCGAACCAAAAACTCTGCACAAGCTTGAATACTGACACCAGATTATTACAAACACTGATCTCTTAATCTAAATTGATCAAGCTTCTGATTTTCTTCCAAAATACAAATACCCACTAGCTCCCAGTAACTTCCAGTAGATAAGAGAGAGCCATTCTGGGGTTTTTTGCAATTACAGTTACTTTCTATGGCTGTGGAGGGTTAGCTTCTCCAGCCTGCTTACTGATGGGTTTGCAGCCCCAGGACAGACAAGGTGCTGCGAAGCTTCACACGTGCCAAGCTGGGCAGACTTCAGGCTTTAACTCGCGTCAGTCTGGGGCACAGTCAGGCAGGAACTGTACACCAAGCGTTTGAAACGTAACGGGTCACATACGCTTGCTAACACCTGCCTGCTGTGCTGGAAGACTCAAAGTAAAATTAAAAGTAGTGAGACTCAGCAGTTCAGGATTTCTAAATAAGTGAAGCATACACTGGAACAGCAAAACCAGCAAACAATTACGCTGATTTTTCACACGGGAGCTATTAACCAATCTGCTGTCTCATTTACTTTCCTGTTACGCATTCCAGGTGACCCTGGTGAACCAGGAAAAGTAGATGATTCCTGTCCTGCAATCCCAGGGCCTCCTGGGGAAGCGGGGCAAAGAGGAGATGATGGCTCTGTAGGCTTGCCAGGGCCAATAGGCCACCCTGGCCCCCAAGGTAAGCTGCTCTTCTGAAAGCTTGAATGTCCATTTTAGCCATTTAGACAGCAAACTGGCGAGGGTCAGGGTGTCAGTGTTACTGCTCTAAGTTCTGACCGGCCTCTTCCCCTTAAGCACTGTCTCCAGAAACACGCAGGGGCCTGGTTAATGCCCAGGACAACAGACCCTTCCAGCTGAACCAGGCTGCTCGAGCATGGTAACATCTGGTAGGGCTTTCCTTTCAACTGCCAGTCGCACGAGTTCTGTAGAGAGGGCATAAAGCCTCACCAGCAGTTGCTGTTGGTGACTTCATGCCTCCCAGCTGCTACCATGGCTGAAAGGTGAAGTGATGGCGGTTGCACACCTCTGTCCTGCGGCACCGTTTCTCGGCGGGGTCAGTTCTGGCGGGCAGCCCTCGGCGTGCCGCGTACCTTCGGACAAAGAGGAGCCTTTCGATGCAGCCGCCTGAAGAGAAGGCGTGTGCTTTGTGTTCATCTAGGAAGAAAAGGTGAAGAAGGATCCCATGGCCTGCCAGGTCAAGACGGCTTACCTGGGGCACCCGGACCACCAGGTGACCAAGGGAACAGAGGAGAGCAAGGGTACGTGGGGCCGCAAGGTAAGAATGAAACACAGCCTTTGGGTCAGAGATGAGCGGGATGCGGTGCAGACTGTGTTCTCTGCTCCCCTCCGTTCCCGCAGCGGGACGCCCCCCTCTAGCCCGAGGTATCACGACACTTCCTTCCCCCTCTCAGTTCAAGCACCAATAGTGACATTTGCGAAAGATCTCCCAAAGCATAAAAAGACCCATCAGAAGGAAATTCATCTCCGCATCCATTAACAGCCAGAAGGGCAATAAACCACACGTGCTGGAACACCGCACGTCAATAGGCACACGCTGCGGAGTCAGGGCTAATGGCTCAACCCTCTGCCACCAATTAGAAGGGTATTTTAACTGTGAGTGCTGTTTAATAAATTAGCAGCTTAGCTCATGTGTAAGAAAAGGGCATCAGCTGTTACTGCAGGGAGTCAAATCCACTCCAGACAAGTCAGCCTAGGGAGCGAGTCTGGGAAATCATTGCCCACCTCAGTTCAGGTCTCACTCCGCACAGCACAGGACAGAGCCTTCAGTAGTGGCCTTGTTCCTTCCTCTCCCAGAAGAAGGGTAACGTGAGTCTGCCGGTGCCTTTGTTGCCCACGACAACCCGCAAAGTTGCATTACCTTCAGTCAGGAACCCCTTAACAAACACTAAATATAGCAAAAGACCAAAGTTCACATGAGCTACGTGTTCTCCAAGTAAATTCCTTTACCTCTTCTCCTGTGTGTAAGGTCCACCTGGCCAGACTGGTATCCCAGGACCACCAGGCCCTCATATTAGATCTGCAAGTGGATTCTTGCTTGTCCTTCACAGTCAGTCAGACAGAGAACCGCTCTGTCCGCAGGGGATGCCCAAATTATGGACTGGCTACAGCCTGCTGTACCTGGAAGGACAAGAGAAAGCCCATAATCAAGATCTGGGTACGTATCATAGCACGTAATTGCTCTCCAGTTAAGGTCTAATACGGTGTGATCTATACAAGGAAAGCCCAGTGAAATGGAGCACACTACTGAATCGTCAATTACTGATTTTCCACAGGCTCAGAACTAATTTATACCGATTATAACGAACTCAGCTATGCTGCCCTAGTATGTGACCCATTTAAAGCAGCTTTCTGCTGCTTTGAAGTCAAAGGAAAAAAGTATTTCTACCTCTAAGTAATTGTGAATAGAAGTTGGAGAGACAAGGGGTTTATTTTGCTTATCCTGGCTGGTCATTTTGGGCCGTCTTTTGAACTCCTTGGGGAGATTTTCCTCCATCAGGAATCTCATCTGGCCACTGCAGTCACTCCCTGGAGGATCTGCTCCTTCTCACTGTCGAGACAGCTCGAGACAAAGAGCCAGCTCAGCTGGTGGGTACGGCCGGGTCGTACAAATAAGCTTTACAAGTAAAATTCTGCATCCTGTGCACAGCAGAATTGGGTGCTTTTAAGACTCAGAAGCTAGTATTTTTTGGAAGAGACAGAGCCAAATTTCTCCCAAAGTCAGCTCCTTTTGGTGCCTTAGTCATTTCTTCTACGATTCTGACTGCAACTGGCTAGGTAAGCTGCCCGACACACAGCCTGAGATACCCGTTGGTGGCAATTTGCACAGAAGAAACGTCCAAAATTCTTGTTGGACTTATCCAGGAGGCAGGGAAGCGTCCTAGGAGGAAAGCTCAAGAACCTCATAAGCTCAAGGACAAAAAAGAAGTGTTTTAAAGAGTAATAATAAGAGGTATGTTTAGGGCAGCAGTGTTGTTTTGGAATGTTTTCACTACCGTGGGGTGTTTGCCAATCCCCGGAGAGCCGGTTGGTACCAGAGTGCCTTACACCAGCCGATTCTAGAGAAGTCCTTGTTTGCTGTCAGTGTGGGGTTTTTTGCAGGCGCTTCCCCGAGTAAAGAAAGTTCAGATCCTTTCATAGTACCAGATGGATTATTATAAGCAGCAATAAACAGAAGTGGCTCCTGTATAGAAATGTCATGTGTCTAAGAGGCGTGAGTGCTTACAGAAAGCACGTGACTCGCAAAGTTAAAGGCAGAGCACACCCGGGGATTGTTGCTGTTCACTACACAGCTCGCCATCAACCTGTTGCAAATGCCATTCTGGAGGAGGGACTTCAGCTCCGCTTCTCATACTGTACAACCATTTCCTATTTATCAGCACTGGCATTTGGTTTCTCCCAGCTCCTAGTGAGACTGTAAAGAGCTTCCACCTCTCACCTCATTTGGCTTTCTGTGTTGGCACAGCGAAGAGATTTGTTATCCTAACTGCTTCCCGTCATGACAAACAACTTCATGGTAAAATACTGTCCTGGGACACAATGTAGTGTTACTGATCAAAGGAAGATACACATTAGTAAAAACAATACCCATTTTCCATCTAGAATAGTCACTTGAGCCAAGAGCCTGGGAGGTGTCTGATCAGTGAATCACGCAGCTCCCGAGCAGATGCAGTTTTGCAGCTGCATCGCCCAGACACTTCTTTCTGCTTACCTGGGAAGAAGTGGAGTAATTCTCTTATCCTTCCCAGGCCTGGCAGGCTCGTGTCTTCCCGTGTTTAACACCATGCCCTTCGCTTACTGCAACATCAACCAAGTCTGTTACTACGCCAGCCGGAACGACAAGTCCTACTGGCTGTCGAGCGCCGCTCCGTTACCCGTGAGGCCGCTCTCCGAAGAGGAAATCGAGCCGTACATCAGCAGGTGCGCCGTGTGCGAGGCCCCGGCGCAAGCGGTGGCTGTTCACAGCCAGGACCAGTCCATTCCTCCCTGCCCCGTGAACTGGAGGAGTCTCTGGATAGGATATTCTTTCCTGATGGTAAGAGCCTGGGCATGGGATCGTGCGTTTGAAGTTCCTTTCATGCAGGATTTCCTGCCTTTCATGAAGGGTAGGATTTTTAGCTCTGAAAACAAACCTGACCAAGGTCTAGCAAACATTAAACGGGAAAATTCAGAAGAAGCAACAAGAGGAGGGTTCGTTGCCAACCGCAGAACCTGGCTGTCGCTTTCTGTACTCGAGTCACAGCCTTAAGCTACACATTTCTGAAAATTACCAAGACTCTGCTCGTGTGTCTCTGATACACAACAGGATTTCTGTGCACAAAGAAAACACTCATCAGAACTTGAGGTCCAGGTCTTTTCAGTGTCCTCCTCTAGTGACATCTCAGCAGTTTAGGCAACGGCATCGCTTTGAATCGACGCAGATTTACCCCGTGGTAAATCTTCACTTTAGTTTGATACATCCCAGAAGAGAAGCGAGCTGCTTCTACACTGCTGAGATTAACTCATGATGAAGCACATTAACATTTCTCCAGCCCGAGATCACCAAAAATGACACAGTTAAAAGCATTAGAAAAAGACAGCTTCCCGTAATTTAACTGTTTTTCACACACGGTTATTAAGTTCTTCCATTGTTCTTCCCAGCACACCGGATCTGGTGATCAGGGGGGTGGACAGTCCCTCATGTCACCTGGTAGCTGCCTAGAAGACTTCAGATCAGCGCCATTCATCGAATGCCAGGGCCAGCGGGGAACCTGTCAGTTTTTTGCCAACGAATACAGTTTCTGGCTAACGACTGTGACGCCTGAACTGCAGTTTGCATCAGCCCCCCTGTCAGGAACTCTCAAGGAAGGACAAGAGCAGAGGAGAAAGATCAGTAGGTGCCAGGTATGCCTGAAGCACGGCTAACGAGCCAGGCAGCGCTCAACAGAGTGAGGCTCACAGCAGCACGAGCAACATGCTGAAGGTTTGAGCTGCATTTGAGTGACTCGGACAGTGCCGTTGGCTCTGTTCAGACGGAGCTACAGGACTGACAGATGAAGGACCTGCTGAGCCCCACCCACACCCACACCCATAGTAACCCCTGGTGTAAACCACTTCAGTCACACCGCAACAGTCACGCTCAAGTCCACCGCTGTCACCTATGGGTAACAAGTGAGCCCAGAGAGTTGAATCCAGTCAGGAACACCTGGGAAACCACGGCCGCCGTGCACCCAGAGCTGTTGTGCACTCACGCCTGCCGTGCACCACCGGGGATTTGTTAGAAATGGCACTTACTGCAAGACAAGCACGTGCATTTACATGGTGTATTGTAAACGCCCTTAGAGATGTGCAAACCTAGAAACGTCATAAATCCCCGCAGCTGAATTCCCAAGCTAAAGAACTGTGCACGCACTGCTTCTGAGAGAAGGGGGAAATGTAAAGATTTAAAAAAACCTCATCATAAAACCAGTAATAACCAGTCTCTTACCATTTCAATACTGACCCAGGCCTCAGAAGAACTGATAACGGGGTTTTCAAAAGCAAAACCAAGTTGCAAATCGGTTTAACAGCAGATTATTTAAGAAAATTCAGTTAGCTGAGATAACAAACCCTTAAAAAGCTGTATTTGTAGGCACAACTAATTTCTAAGAGCAGCTCGATTATTAAGCTCCGATTCAAGTAGCTAAAACCCGCAAGGTTTCTAACATTAATTGAAAAGAAATAGTAGCATGGTGATAAAATGGGTGAACTTACCCGAGTGATGAATTTAGGAAGTGTTAGGACATTTGTCTAAACTTTAAGCTAACAAGTTTTGTTCGTTTCTTTGCTTCTTCTTTGTAAATACACCACACCCACAAAAGACGACCCATCACCTTTAAGTTCCTCATGAAATCCTAGCTCTAGAGTGCATTTATTTTTTAAAGCTTTGACCGTTCAAGTGTCCATCAGCTACAGCACCAGTCTCCTTTTGAACAAGTCACTACACATTTATACCTCCCCCATTCAGCTACAAAACCAGAACTATTAAACGTGTCACAGAGAAACAACTGCCAACAGATCGCCGATGGAGAATTCATCACGGGCAAAAGAGCCACAAGTGCTCCTTTTACCACTTAAACGATGTTTTACTAGAATGGAATAAAGCATGGGGTTTTTTCCCAGCATTTTTCATTTCCATTTGTGTTCACCGAGAGATGTGCCCCCAGCAGTTTTCAAGGAGAGGTCCACATGGCAGAGCCCTCCTTCAGAGGGAGCTGCCTCCCAAGCCATCACGAGCTGTGGGGGCTGACAGGCCGATGCCCAGGCTGGATACACAGACTCCTAGAGCAGGAAGCCAACGTTCCCATCACAGCCAGAACGGAACAGTCAGAGTGTGAGGCCAGTCCAGCGTGAGCGCATCAGGCTGCACGGCTTCCTCTGCTGCAGCGGCCAAACTTCGCTGAGCTGCTGGGCCACGCAGGGGTCAGCACAACTCCCCCCTGCTGTCACCTGGGGAGGGGTCAGGAGCCCTCCTGGGGCTATCCCAGGGAATGTCCATCATCCCCCCCCCACCTTGTGGTCTGCTGGGACAGGGGACACCTCTCTCTTTGCTCTTCAGCGACCCTGGCCATGCACTTGGGTCTGGCAGGACACACAGCCCTTTGGGGAGGGACTGATCCCTGCCATTGACCTGTGCGGAGGAGTTGAAGCCATCCCCTCATGCCACACACAGGCCAGACTGGCTTCCCCCTCTGCAAGGTGCCGCATAGCTTTGGCTCTTACTCCTGCGAGGAGGAAGCAGCACCCAGGGGAGGAGCCGTGCCAGCGACATTTTACCAAGTTCTAAAACAATATCCTCCAGAGATGTATTTTTAAGCTACCCCAGAGAGGTTAAATATTTACCACGTGTGTAAATTCCTGTTCCACGCCCAGTTGGCTCCATAAGGCATTTGTCAGAAGCACTGCACTAATTCAAAATCCAACTGCAGATAAATTGCTTAGTACTACGATGTAAATAAGACAGCCCAGAGTATAAAGCAGCATCTGCTTTAATTCTGCCATTGTTTATCCAGTGACTGTAAGCAGAAAAATAACTGGTAAAGTGTTCACAGTGGACCTAACTGTGAACTTATGCGCGTAAAGGAGTAGCTGAAACTGGTCATGAGTAAAAACACTCCAAGGCAATGGCCTTGAGCTAGTGCTGATGGTCCAGGTTACCCTGACTGCTGGCATCGGGAGCTTGCAGTCTGGTGTGGGCCTGTAAAGATGTGAATTTTATTCTCAGCAGCAGGCAGGCTATTAACAGCAACACAAAGTGACACCGGCTATACTGGGAGGTGACTGGAATTCAGGCTATTTGGGGTGAAGCGCCCTGGAATTCAATTCAGGAAGAAGGATACCAGCTCACCCATCTGCCATGCTGCCAACAGTAGCACCCCTGTGGTGGGGAGCAGGGCAGGTCCCTGGCTCCGACTCGCAGCAAATCCTCCAGGCAGCATCAGGTTCTTCTCTGCTTCACATCAGGATCTGGGTATCAGCACATCTGGAAGATAAGTAGTGGAAGGAAAATCCTGCACAGCCCGAGCCCCGATCTGCTCAATGTGGCCTTTGCAGCTTCATTTGCTGTTTTAAGACAAGGGAAGAGCTGCACAGGACTCGGTGCAGCTGTGCAGACCAACACAGACTCGGGTCTTCTCATTACGGTGGAGATCAAACCTTCCCAGAGGCAAGAAGCAGTTAATTCTGGCATGAAACGAAGAAACCTGTACTAGACATGGCTACTCGGAGGCAGTTGCAGCTGCAGTTTGTTACATTCAACACAGTGCATTTTAAAACCTGAAGCAAATCACCCTTTCCAAATGTTTTCATTCTGTTGTGCTCAGTTTTATCTTGAGCTCAAAACAGCCCCCTAGCACCGTCTCTTCTAACAAAGCCTTTCCTTCTCTCCCCAGACACACCATCATTCCGCAGACTTGTAGATATATTGCTAATTTAACAAAGCAGTTCTTAAGCTCTTTTCTCATCTGCACGTACGTGGTATGAACACATTACATCCAACGGCAGGAGTGACCTTCTCCCTTTCACTTCCAAATAAAACCCAACCAAAAAACCCAAAGGCAGAACTTTGCTGAAGCTGCTTCACCTCTCCCGCTACCCCCTTTACACCAGTGGAGATGTTGGGGCCGTGCTGAAGGGACTTGTGAAAACAAGGTGGCGTTAGTCAAACTTCTTTTAAACCAGACCATGCGAGTTCCACATTTGGTTTTTTTTTTCACTGGACACACGAGGCAGCCCCGGAAAATACAGCCTCGGGCAGGACCACTGCTCCGAGGGGAGGCTGCACAGGGGAATCTCCCTGGAAAACATCCCCCTTGCACCAGGATGTCCATCTGCAAGAAGCAGGACAGATTCTGCTCCATTTACAGCCTGCATCGAGAGCACCGCTGCCACGTGCACTCGCCCACCACAGCCTGTGCTGCTGCTGCAGGGTGTGACACCTACAAATACTTTTTTTTTTCTGGATTTTAAGATATTTCCCCCCTTAGAAGCGGTGCTGCGGGGGAAGTCAGACATACACACAAACATATGACCCGTCTGCGCTCACAGATGAGGCACAAGAGGGGGAAGAAGCTCCTAAGTTCAACACACTGTTCTTTCAGCACATCTTAAGCCTGGACCGCAGGAAACCGCTATTTATTAGCACTAATATGTTAACTCGTTCAACCATTAAATTTCATGGCTGTAGCCATTAACAAGCCTGCTGATTGGGATTAATTAAGGGGGTGGAATTTCTTACACGGTACCTGATCAGAGTTTAGAGGAAGAAGAGAAAAACCACAAGTCACAGCTCCTGCAACAAGGGAACAGACCCTCAGGTACTACAGTGTTTTGTACAGAGCTGCTTTTTGGTAAGGAATCCTCACTTGACCTGGAGCCAGGCGGGCCCCGCGCAGGGTCAGACACGCAGCGGGGAACGCTCAGCTGCACAGGCTGCCCTCAATTTCTGTCCCTGGAGAGATCGAGCACAACAGAGCATCTGTCGGGATCCATCTGCACCTTGCGTCTTCCACTAGCAGAGCTCTGAAACCCATGGAGGGGGTAATGGTAAAATTCCTAGCAAGGAGTAGTTCTGTTACTAGACTTGGCAGGATACTTCAAGTGCCAGAACTTTCCAATAGTCCAAACCCAAAACTTCCACTAAGTTCTCTGGAAGCACAATTAGTCCCACCATGATCAATCTGCCCCTTCAGTAGCTCACGTCTTCATTTCCAGCAGTACGGCAGCAGCTCTGTAGTTTAAAATACACCCCCCCTTAATTACTGCAATGAAAAACCCACAGCTTTACAAGTAAAAAAATATATTTATAGTTTTGTACATAAAAAGGTCAAAACAGCTGAACAATTATTAGCACTGACAATTTTTCTGAACATTTAATGGCAAAGTCTTTCTAACCTCACTTTCCAAAACCACGTGCTTTTAAAACTGGAATCATGCTTTTGATTTTAAGTGGGGTTTCTGTGGTTGTGGTTGGTTTGTTCGGGTTTTGGTTTGTGTTTGGTTGGTTTTGGGTTTGGTTTTTTTTTGGGGGGGGGGGGGGGGGGTGGTTGGGTTGGGGGGGGTTTTTTGTTTTTTTTGTTTTAGGGAGCCGGGGGTTGTTAAT